>PVIC010020245.1:0-29547 GCA_004025085.1 Thryonomys swinderianus | reverse complement strand
GCAGAGTAATATTCCATTTTATAAAAAAAGCACATCTTCTTTATCCACTCTCCAGTTGATGGACATTTGGGTTGTTTCCAAGATTGAGCTATCATGAACTGAGCTGCTATGAACAAGGGTGTACATCTGTCTTTCCAATGTGAGTTTTTAAATTCTTTTGGGTATATTCCTAGCAGGGAATAGCCGGGTCAAATGGAACCCCTAGTCCTAGTTTTCTGAGAAATCTCCACACAGATCTCCACATCTCCCTCTTTTTTTTTTTTTAACCATCACAATTTTTTCTTTGCCTGTGTTATTTTATCCCAGTTTTAAATTCTTATTTTATAGAAGTTGGAACATTCTCAGTGGACTATTTCTTACCTATTGATATTCCACTAGAAAGAGTGGAACTTTCAGCTTGCCCTCGAGATGGTGCATGAGGCTCCATGACGCTATCATCTAACAGATGTCTTGGCCCTGCATTTGGGAATGTTGCACTCTTAAACTCTGCTGTGTTCATTTTATGAATGAAACTGGAAACAGAAAAAATATTTTTCACAACTTTTACTATGTTGCCACATCAGGATATTTAAGATACTCTAAGATTCAGGGTATACAAGATTTGCTATCCTGAACTCACTTCTTAACTTCCATAGTAACAAACACACTGATTTTATCTTCAATTAACACTGTAGGGAAGGAGTTTAAGGAAACTTGGCTGAACCACCTGTGTAACGAGAAGGTACTCTAATTTCATCTCCAGCCACAGGTTT
Source organism: Thryonomys swinderianus (assembly GCA_004025085.1). Taxonomy (NCBI): domain Eukaryota; kingdom Metazoa; phylum Chordata; class Mammalia; order Rodentia; family Thryonomyidae; genus Thryonomys; species Thryonomys swinderianus. The sequence goes on along the minus strand of PVIC010020245.1, from coordinate 28,795 downwards.
ATCAAAAAGTTGTTTTCAAGTTCATTTTCAGAGAATAATTATGAAACTGAACACAACATTTTCATTTTGCTTTCTACTCAGGCATCAAATTTTTTTCTTTTTTTTGAGACAGGGTCTCACTTTGTAGTTCAGGCTGGGCCTGAGCTCACGGTGTAGCCCAGGCAAGCCTCGAACTCAGCAATCTTCCTGCCTCTGCCTCCTGAGTGCTGGGATGACAGGTGTGAACCACCACACCCATGATTTAAAAGTAAAATGGTATACTGCTATTCCGATTCTATTTATAATAGCTGTCTTATTTATTTACCTTCCTCATATGTAAAGGCAGTACTGGAAAACCTCTGAGTTTCAAATTTTGGTCAAAGAAAACATAGATTATTTTAAGCAAGCAAGATGTTTTACTGAATCAGAAAGACTATTATTAAAAATATTATGCAAGGATACTATTATCTGATAATAAGTAAACAGAAAATAAATCTAACTCTAACAACCTAAAATTGGAGGGGTAAAACAAAAAATGCTGACTTATAACCCAAGCTGTGGCACTTTCTGTGTCCGTGTGGAAGCAGGTTCCGAGGGGATGGAGGTGTCTGGGGCAGCAAGGCTCCTTCCCCTGCGATACTTTTTCTTCCACTCTGTGGTGATACTCCTACTTCAGGACCTAAGGGTTCAATTAAAGCAGACAGAGAAGAGAATTTTCAAATGGTTTTAAAGGATTATTTTATTTTTAACCCCTTGATACAAAATATAAAATGTGGTTTAAATTTTAGCTGACTTGACAAGTAATACTTATTTTCCAAATCCTGGAGCACAGAATCCCAAACCATCCAAAGATCCATTAATGTCTAGCTCTTTTACTTGCACTAAGTAGAGGCAGTGTACATATACTCTCCATTTACATAGGAAGAAGCAAAATTAGAAGAAACTGAATCTCACCCCTCAGACAAACCTGGTCTATGACAGGCAGAGTGGTGCATGCCTATAATCCCCAGTACTTGGAAGGCTGAGGGGCAGAAGGATTGCCAGGAGTTTGAGGCCCAGCAGGCATCATAATGAGTTCAAGGCCAACATGAACTACACAGCGAGATGCTGTCTCAAAAAAAAAGTTCCACAACAAAAAACAAAAAACCTGGTCTAAATACTCAAGTCTTCTGAGTCCTAGGTTTGGTGCTTCTGTTTTTATTCACTGCTTTTTAAACTCATGATTTCTGCTTCTTTTAACAGAAGGTATAGGGTAGGTCAAGCACTCACATTAGAAGTCATGTGTACATATAGAACATGTACAGTTCTGTAACATATTGCTTTAAGAATTAAAAACAAATTGTAGAGATTTAGACTGAAGTATTTTCCTCTACTAAAATTGACTTGAATAATTATTCAAGTTAGTAGAATTTTGCATTCAGACCACAGAAAATTTCCAGTGTAACCAATCCTCACTGCCTAGAGACTGCATTCTTAATCTTAAAAATGAATAGACTATTCATAATTTCTCATCTCCATCTGTTTTCCTTGATTAGGTAATACGTATTTGTAACATTACTGACACAACTACAAGCAACTTTTTAATTAAAAACAAAAATGCAAGGCTCGGGCTGTAGCTCAGTACAGGAGTACTTTCCTAGCATGTGCGATGCCCCATTCAACCTGAGAAAGCCAAAAACAAACAAAAATCCCAAAAGGCCTGATGGATTTTTTACAAAGCAACTGGGTTTCAATGTGATTTTATACATGCACATAATATATTTTGACTATGTCCATCCCCCATTACCCTTCTCTTTCACTTCCTACCCTTATGTCTTTCCTCTTGTCCAGTAATAGTAGGGACTGATAAATTTTAATACCCAAAACAACCTTTGCATACAATGTAAGACATAGTAAGTACTTACACTGACACATATTCTTTCTTATTTAGTTACTTGATTTATTATTTAGAAATGAGAGAAGATTATGCACTAACCTACTAAATCTTCCCTGGAAGCAGCAGACCGTGGGGTGCCTGTCCCTGGTTCTATCTTTAATGAGAGCCTGAATTTTAAAAAGATATAACACACAAAATTATGAGTTGACAAAATAATATTAAAGTCATATATTTTTTCAAAAAATAAAAACATTTGTATAAAATACTGTGGGCTACTATAGTTCTCTTCCAGGACAATCTTTAAAATGTTAAATTATCTTTTACCCAAAACTGACCATATGTTAATTCCAGGAAATATTACCAATGAGTAAAATGGCTCATAAGGTTATATTCAAAAACACACAAAAGTCTTCCAAACTACCTTAAAGATTTCAAACACTGGGCTGGAGATTTAGCTTAGTGGTTCCAGCGCCTGCCTCACAAGCACAAGGTCCTGAGTTCAATCTCGGTAACCACATACAATGCTGGGCATGGTGACTCATGCCCACCAGCAATCAATACCACAAACCACAGTGCTGGGCATGGTGGCTCGCCCCTGTAATCCCAGCACTTGGGAGGCAGAGACAGGAGGATTGCTGAGTTTGAGGCTTGCCTGGGCTACATAGTGAGCTCAGGGCCAGGCTGAACTATAAAGTGAGACCCTGCTCCCCCCCAAAAAAAAAAGAAAAGAAAAGAAAAGATTTCAAACACTTTAACACATTTACAGATACTTGCTGAAGGACTAAAAGACTGCTGATGTATATTTTTACATTTAACCAAAGACACTTAAATTCAGGAATGTTCATATATGTGTACATATATAAATTATATAATATATACATATTATATCTAGAACCTTTATTGGATAAACTAGGCAAAACACTGAAAATTTCAAAAATACCTTACTCAGAACTAACCATCTAACATAAAAAGGAAGGTCGTACACCAGTGGTACATGTACAGAAGTGTGCTGTTACCACTGAAAACTCTAAAACATTTGGCATCACTGATTTACACAGATAAAATGGTTGTGAGGTTCCTAGTCAAAGTTTCCTGTTACATTAGTTCCAGTTAGGATTATATATTTGGTTTTGAGTCCCACAGCAAGAGACTGCTTCACATCAGTGGAGGCAATCTGAAAAGTAGGGTAAGACTGTTGTAGAAATTGCTTTAGTATGGTACGGTATACGAAGCTGAATATTACTATGAATGTGAAAATTAATGAAGACTGTTTACATTCTACTGATGTGAATCTTTAATGAAATTACAAAATAACAAGTGGCATTTATAATGATAACTCTATGCTTACAGCAATTATTTCCTTGATAGCATAAAGAAGAATTAAATATGACATTTGCTAATTATGTAATACCATAAAAGAAATGACTTGAATAGATGAATGATTAACCAAAACTTGCTGGTCCTTTTCCTCTTGTAGAGCAGTTGCTTTCCCTACTCAGGCTACAGACTACACTGTCCTCACTCACTGGTACTTTCTGAGTTTCTGCTTTGTGTCAGATCCTATGCTCCTCGCTGTCACGTAAGAGACTAAGCTAGACTCAGTACCCCTGTCACTCTTCTGCAGCTTATAGTACGGTGTGTGCAGGATAAAAGCAAAGAACCTTAATATTCTGACACCCGAACAGAAAAGAGCAGAAAGGCACATACTGCATGACTCACACTGCTATCTGTAGCTGCTGCCACTGACAGCAGTGACAAAAGTAGCTCCTTAAAGTGCAGAGCAGTGACTACAGCTTCAAGCGCCATTTGCTTATGCCATCAAAGCAGCAGATAACAGTGAGGGTAAGTCAATTAAAAAATTTATGTTTGGAGTGCCGGGCGTGGTGGCTCACTTCTGTAATCCCAGCACTCTGGAGGTAGAGACAAGAGGATTGCTGAGTTCGAGGCTTGCCTGGGCTAGATAGTGAGCTCAGGGCCAGCCTGAACTGCAAAGCAAGACCTGTCTCAAAAAAAAAAAAAAAAAAAAAAAAATTATGTTCAGCATTTAAACTAAGTAACACAGGAAAATTTTTATCTTGATTTAAAGACATGTATATGACTTATAATACCTATACTGGCTGATAAGTTGCCCCAAACAGGCCTTTCACTGTCATTTTGACTTAAATACTTGTCATGATAAAAAAAATTTGTAGCTAAGAATTTTTTTTTTTTTGCTTTTTTTTTTTGAGACAGGGTCTCGCTTTGTAGTTCAGGCTGGCCCTGAGCTCACTCAGGCTGGCCCTGAGCTCACTATGGTGCCCAGGCAAGCCTCCACGAACTCAGCAATCCTCCTGTCTCTGCCTCCCGAGTGCGAGGCAGGCGCTGGAACCACTGAGCTAACCCTCCGGCCCTGTAGCTAAGAATTTTAATGGATCTAATCTTAATATATGTGCTGCCAAAGCGAGCACTTAATGGATCTATTCTTAAAACTCTTTTACCTTTCAACATTTAATTCTGTAGACCAATACAACTGGACTTTCAGCAAAACAGTGTAACTCCCGCAGTCTCTCATACAAACTGCCCTGTCCTTCTGCCCAGCCCACCTCTAGGACGCCTGCACTGCCAGGCACTAACTTCTATCACCTCAAGAGCAGCCTCGGTGGCAGTGCTGCCTGGGGCGGTTCACGTTTCTCTTTGCTGTTCTGAGTAAAATTGGGTTAGGCTTCCCCTCATCGATGTTTCCACACCACTCTAGGTAATCACAACTATAGTACTGTTTGCATGCTCCAAAATAAATTGTTTCATACATGTTTGTCTTCAGTGAGACTAAAATTCTGGAGGGTAAGAACAGTATTTATGTATTTTTGTGATTCTAGCAATCAACACAGTAACTGGAGTATAGCAAGAACTTAGTATTTTTAAATGCATCTTGAGAAGGCTGCTCTGGTTCTGGTTGCTCAGAAGTCGAACATCAACACAATCGCATCACTTTCCTGTACGGACGGACCCATCTTATGCCAGGTTAGGGACACTTAGAACTACTTTATGGCTTCAATGGCCAAGTCCATTCTTTCAGCAAAATAACAACTAGCTTCAATAAATAATCTATTACACGTTTACTGTAATTAGTAAAAACATATGCAAAAATCTTAGACTTTATTTCTACTTTAACTTCAAATCTAGTAAGTTTCACAAGCCAGATAAATAAATTTTTAATTAAGACTCATGTTTTGAGTTTTAAGGTATCTGTTCAAAGCCTAAGTCTTTATTAGGTTAAGTGTTCTATCAGTAACTGGAGAGCTAGGGAAAACATAAAGACACAGACTATCAAATACACAAAAATTACAGCCTAGGGCAATGGATCTGTGAAACAAGTCCAGCTTCAGATGTGGATTCATGTGGCTTATCTATATGTTCAAAAGAATATGTAAAATCCATTAATAAAATAAAAATCATTATAGAATATAAAGTGCTTATATTATGGTGTGGTCAAGAAGAGGGCAACGGTATTTTCAAACATGAAACTTTTACACATTTAAATATATATGCAGAGTATAATATAGTTAATAGTTGAAAAGGAAAGAAACATGAAAAGATTGTTAAAATCTAAGTAACAAAAATATTGATAATCATTAATCAGGGGATTGTCATTAACACTGAAAAGTAAGTCTTTACTTTTATATAGTTTAAAATATAATCTTTTTAGGTAAAAAAAACAATTTAGAAGACTTTTAGAGACAATTTTGAAGGCTGGTAACACTTGGCATAAATACAGCTAAGTAAAAAGCTGGATGTGAAGATGTGATGACATGTCTGTGGTCCTATCTACACAGAAGCCAGAAGCCCAGAAGTTTGGGAGCAGCCTGGGAAAAATAGTGAGACACCATCACTGTTTTACTTTTAACCTAAGCAAAAAATGCATTTAAAAAAATTAATAAAGTAAAAGAAAAATGGACAGACATAAGATCTAAATCTACTTTGAAAATCCAGCAGCTAAGATATAAAGTAGTATTACTAAAACATGAAAAAGGATAATGTAAAAATCCTCCTGTCCTAAGCAATATTACAGCTGTAGGGATAAAGCAGATAAGAGTATCAGTTACTTGAAAAGTCATTTTAAAATCTTTAGTAAAGGGCTTGCTGTAATATACAGAAAAAAGGTAAATGTGGTGCTATGTTGAAGTATGTCAATAACAGAGGCAAGAGAGTTCAATATTCATTATCAAAAACAAGATGCGTCCAAAAATTATCACTAAAAGTAACTTTTCTCTTCAACTTAAGATAAAATTCTTTTAAATAAAGGAACAAATGACATTTATATATCTCAATAATACCAAGTGATTAAAAAGAAATATATTTGGCTGGGGATTCAGCTCAGTGGTGTTGATGCTTGCCTTGCAAACACAGGTACCAAGTTTGCTCTCCAGTACCAAAAAAAAAGGAAATACATTAAGCACCTCTACCATTGTTAATGTACCACTAGGGTAGTAGCATATCATGTAGGTTTTAGATATGGGAAGACATTTAGATGTTTAAATACAAGAGTGGAGGATGTGATGAAGTACAAATCAATTCTGAAGATACAACCTACTTGTAATTATCATCTTCCACAAATTTCTGTAGTTCTTCTATATATTGAACAGAGTTCAGATATTTCTGGACGTGAGGCAACATAGGAATATCTAGGCAAAAGTTAATACATAATTAACCAATAAAGTATACCTTAGAGAGAAGTTAAAAGTTAAACTGAAAAAAATAATTAAAAGTTTAAGGCCATATGGCATCAAAAGTGAAATTAACTGTAGGAGAGAACATTACCAAGATAAATTTTAAAGTAAAGCTGAAGGTAATTTAAAAAATTATAGCTGCATGCTGCTTGGATAATAAAACAACCACAAGTTCCAGGGATAAAGTCACACATATTTGAGAAACTTCACAGAAAATCAGAGACTTCATTCTTATTTCTAGTTAAGCCTCAACTCAATGTAAGAAATAAAGGCAACTATTTTTCTTTTAAAGGAACTTGTTCCTATTTATAAATGTGGCCCCTACCTAAAAACAAATTTCAAACAATATTAAATTAGCATTACTATTTGATATTGTGTCTAAAAAATTGAGAAAAGGATAGATAAAAGATTTAACTTTCAATTCAATCCTATCAACCTCCCTCTTTTTTTTTTTTGAGACAGGGTCTCGCTCTGTAGTTCAGGCTGGCTCTGAGCTCACTATTTAGTCCAGGCAAGCCTCGAACTCAGCAGTCCTCCTGCCTCTGCCTCCCAAGTGCTGGGATTACAGGCGTGAGCCACCACACCCGGCACTACAACCTCCCTCTTTTAAGGAAGATTTTTTAAGAACACAGCTGCACATATACAAAATTAGTTTTATGACACACTTACATGAAAAAATTATTTAAAAGCATTTTTCCAAACCATAACAATTATGTCAGTTTATGAATACTTAGAACTACTTAATGGCTTTAATGATTGAATCTGTCCTTATTCCCTATCAAGATGAAAACAATCCCAAAATAAATCCCTCACTCTTTTAATCATTTGGACTTACTTATATTTTTCAAAGTATGTCATTCCAGAAAATACACCTCTGACAAAAACTAGTCTTCTCAACATCTGACTAAAGAAGTCAACTGTTACTAGAGAACCATGGACTCAACTACTTCCCTAATTGAAAAATGTAAGAACTACTTAACTATTTAAGGAAACCAGTGATTAAATGAGATCAATAGAAAATATTAAAGACTTTATAAAAGGTTAAAATTGAAGTTCCAGTAGTAAGTACTTATCATCCTTGTGTTTTGTAAGCAAGCTACTATAAAACAGTAGATAAAAATGGGAAATTTAAATTTATTAAAAAAAAATCAGGATGCTAAACTGGGCACCACGAGGTAAAACTGTAGCCCCAGTTACTCAGGAAGCTGAGGTAAGAGGATTTACTGAGTGCAACAATTCAAGGCCAGGGGCCAGAGATTTAGCTCAGTGGTTCTGGCATTTGCCTCGCAATCACAAGGTCCAGAGTTCATCCCAGGGAACCACATACAATGCTGGGCGTGGTGACTCACGCCCACCAGCAATCAGTACCACATACCACAGTGCCGGGCGTGGTGGCTCACGCCTGTAATCCTAGCACTTGGGAGGCAGAGACAGGAGGATTGCTGAGTTTGAGACTTGCCTGGGCTACATGGTGAGCTCAGGGCCAGTCTGAACTACAAAGTGAGGCCCTGTCTCAAAAAAAAAAAAAAAAAAACACAAAAAAAACAAATTCAAGGCCAGCCTGGACAACACAAGGATACCCTGTCTCACCAAAATAAAACACAATGTATTAAATAGTAAACAGTAAAGTAAAAGACCAAAAATTTCCTTTGTTATAGTGGAATAAGTGATGCTCCCTGCTATGTGAAAAGTGGTCATCAATATGTGTTAGTGAATCAATGAAATGACTTAACTTTATAAAAGTTATCCCTCAGAAACTTACCATATTCACAGGACTGCTGCAAATCAGAAATTATCCGAAGGATGTTATTCATTAAATTTGTTCTTTGCTCATTTTCTAGAATGCTGCCAGTTGATGGATATGCTGAATCAATGTATGTTAAATCTGACAAATAGATACCTGAAAGAAAGTTAGACCAAGAATGTTTTCTTACTTGCATTTTGGAAGAAAATGACAAAGTGAGGGAAGAGAAAAATTTGATTTACAGATATATATTCCAGTGTATGCCATATTTAGAATATATCATCATTAATGTATCAGTAGCATATGGTGACTTGGGGCCTAGAGGTACATAAAGTTGAGGTCAGATGTGGACATAGTATGTCCTTTGTAAATGGCATCTTATGATACTGTTTTAGGCACAGCTAAAGCTGCAACTAGAAGCTCTGGGATGTATGGGGTTTAAAAAGGTAAGAGGCTGACCTGGCTTTGCTTCTGACTAGTTGTATGTAGAAGACATTTTAAATTTTGAAGCTTAGTTTTTCCAACACCCATTTTCTTATTTTTCAAGTTTTATTAAGAGTTAATTGTGCTGGGCGTGGTGGCTCACGCCTGTAATCCCAGCACTCGGGAGGCAGAGACAGGAGGATTTCTGAGTTCGAGGCTTGCCTGGACTACATAGTGAGCTCAGAGCCAGCCTAAATTACAAAGCAAGACCCTGCCTCAAAAAAAAAAAAAAAAGAGTTAATTGTAACTAGACCAATGTCTCAAATAGGGAAGTACTTAATATTAGTCTTATACCCATGTTTTGAATTGACTACTACTATCATCATTACTGGAGTGAGTCCTAACTACAGAACTTTGAAAACTGTCTCAATTTGGTAGGAGTTTCTTAGGGTTAAAGACCAACAGCTGCTTTTTTTGTTTTCCTTGAGACAGGGTCTAGCTCTATTGTTTGTCCTAGCCTTGAGCTCACTGTGTAGCCCAGGCTGGCCTGAAACTTTATGATTTTCCTACCTCAGCTTCTTGAGGGCTGGGATTATAGGCATGAACCACAATACGGGACTAATAACTGGATTTTCAAATGTAACTAAAGTTGAATTTTCCTACACCCTTCATATCTCTTTTACCAATAAAAATAGCACATTTCCCAAAATAATTTGGTTACATAAGTCTCAAACAAGTGATTTGGGGGCATCTGAAATGAACAGACACTTCTCAGAGGCAGAAGTTAAAGCAGCTAAGAAACTTATGAAGAGATGTTCAACATCACTGGTCATTTGAGAGATGCAAATGAAAACAACACTGAGATTTCATCTCATTCCACAAAGAATGGCTATTACAAAATCAACCAACAATAAATGCTGGTGAGGCTGTGGGGAGAAAGGAACCCTTCTCTACTGTTGGTGGGATTGCAGACTTGTGCAACCATTGTGGAGATCTGTGTGGAGATTTCTCAGAAAACTAGGACTATGGGTCCCATTTGACCCTGCCATCCCCCTACTAGGAATATACCCAAAAGAATTTAGAAAATCACATTGGAAAGACACCCTTGTTCACAGCAGCTCAGTTCGTGATAGCTCAATCTTGGAAACAACCCAAATGTCCATCAACTGGAGACTGGATAAAGAAGATGTTTTTTTTTAATAAAATGGAATATTACTTTGCCATAAAGAATGACAAGATTGGGCCAGAGGGTTAGCTCAGTGGTTCCGGCGCCTGCCTCGCAAGCGCAAGGTCCTGAGTTCGATCCCCAGTAACCACATAGAATGCAGGGCATGGAGACACGCCCACCAACAATCAGCGCCACATACCACAATGCTGGACATGGTGGCTCACGCCTGTCATCCCAGCACTCGGGAGGCAGAGACAGGAGGACTGCTGAGTTCGCGGCGGCTTGCCTGGGCACCATAGTGAGCTCAGGGCCAGCCTGAACTACAAAGCGAGACCCTGTCTCAAAAAGCAAAAAAAAAAAGAATGACAAGATTGATTCATTTATGTGCAAATGGATGCACCTGGAGGGCACACTAATGAGTGAAATCAATAGAGCACAGATAGGCAAATACTGGATCTTCTCTTTGATATGAGCACCGGTAGATGCAAATGAGCTCTAGTAGTATGACAGTCTTTTTAGAATGGGAAATTTCCAAAGGAAATTTGGTGTGGGGATGTAATGAGGGGAAGGAATAAATATGATTCTGAAAGAAAATAAAAGAGCATGTATACAGGGGGTGGGGAGATGTGGATGGGGATATGGGTAAAAATGAGAATTGACTGTGTCATATATTGGTACAAATTCCCCAATGTTATATGTGATTGTGAGATGTATGTAAATTGTACCAATAAAGAATGCAATTAAAATTTTAAAAAACCAAGTGATTTGGTTATGTTAGTCACTTTAAAATATTTCTCTTCATATGTAAATGTGTAACTACTACAGTAAGAGAAAAAAAAATGTGTACTTTTCTACTTTTTACTTATTCTGCTTTCACGAACTGTCAGGGTTAAGGGGACCAAGATGACACACATTGTCTTCTAAATAAGCCATGTTATTATGTATGCCATTTCTTCCCTCGTGTATTTTCTAGACAATCTCTGTTCATTCAAATCTTCCATTTGATATATGCAGTTCAGTGCTGAATTTCCCCAAATAGTCAACACAGAACCTGCCACTCAGTTTGATTTGGGTTTTATCCAGTTCAGTTTGAGACTAGAATTGTAGAAAGAAGTTTATGACCTGAGGTACCACTGTATTCTCTAGGCCACCAACCTTAAGTATATCCCCTGCCATGACTTCAAATGAATCTGCAGCCTTGGTCTTTTTCCACTTCCTCCAATCTCAGAAGAGAATCTGCCCCTCTTTTTTCCAAATCTGAATTGCAACACTGAGTGTAACAGCAAACACCTCTTTCCAAACACCCACTGTGGCCCCACTCTCATTCACTTCCCTTCTCACAGCCCAAAGACACATTTCCTTTCTCTCTAATTAAAGAAACAAAAAGCAACGCTTTCGGCAAATTTGACCCTCTCAAGAACTGAAGCTTGCCCACCTCCCTTCAGGAAACACCTTCAAGGGACAACATGGATCATCATACTTATCCTTTTTTCTATTTCTGCTCTAATATCTGATGCACACACAAGTTACACGGATCCAAAAAACTGCAGAAGATCTTGAAACGGGCAAAAAAGATATATAGTACTAGGCATCCTTTCTCCAGTGCATCCTTTGGCACCTGTGAGCTATTTTACAAACTGTAAAACTGGTGTATTCACTGTGTTCAACCACTGGGCTGCAGTGCATCCCAACTGCCTTTATTTATTTTTTTTAAGTGTCTCCCTAAGTGGCCCAGGGTGACCTCTGGTTTGTGACTCTTTTGCCTTGGCCTCTGTGCACCTAGGGTTACTACTGATCAGGTGTGTGCCACTGTGCCTACCTGGGACTGAAACACAAATGCTTGACCATAATAATGACAATAAATTATGTCCAGTGGGATGTAGCTGATTGTTGTCCTGTGGATGCTTATCAGTTTGGCCATGATTTGTGAATTCATTTCAGCATTTCTAATTACTTATATGTGTCATTTTGAATTATCCCTTGAAGTAAATGACTATCTTCCCGATTCCCCTATAAATTTAATGATTTAAATAAAATCTCTAGATACAACGCTGACTTTATATTTGAGTGATAACTATCAATTCATTCTTTAAGAAGTTACCCTTCCTCATGGAGTGCCTGTTATCAACATTTGTGAAAAACCAGTCGACTGAAGAACTGCAGTCTCCCTAAGGAAAGCTACACGGTCCTTCAAGGAAATGGCAGAGGGATGTTAGCACGTGTATACCAGTAACAAAAGATACATTAAAAGTACCAGACAAGGCTAAAGTTTCACCAAAGTTCTTTGAAGGAAAAGTCACTGCCTGCTGATGAGATCAGAAAGGACTTCCGAGGCAGAAAGCAGACTTGTAGCTGAGCACTTACCTTATTGTCCCACTTCCCTCCATTCTTCTATCATTCAATCCAGATGACAAGGGTCCCTATGTCTCCTATGCTGTCCAAAATGACGCCATTGCCACGTGGGATTAGTTCTAGTTTATTCTAAATTTATGTGTTTAAGTAAGGTGAGATAACAAGAACTATATCATCATTACTGTTACATTATGTTTGTTCCTTCCAGAAGTAACCACTGTTCTGAATTTTAAGATTACTCTTTTCTCCAGATAATATACTTTTTTTTTTTTTTTTTTGAGACAGGGTCTCGCTTCGTAGTTCAGGCTGGCCCTGAGCTCGCTACAGAGCCTAGGCAAACCTCAAACTCAGCAATCCTCCCAAGTGCTGGGATTACAGGCGTGAGCCACCATGCCCGGCACTGTGGTATGGGGTATTGATTGCTGGTGGGCATGCGTCACCACGCCCAGCATTGTATGTGGTAACTGGGGATCGAACTCAGGATTTTGCACTTGCGAGGCAGGTGCCTGAACCACTGAGCTAAATCTCTGGCCCCGACTTTTGCTTATTTTTAAGCTTTAAAAAATCCTCTTTTATATGTATGACTAAGTGAAATAATATCTGTAAAGCAACAAAATGGTATATTCTAAGTGATGTATAAGCATTTATTAAATAAATTCTTAAAATGTGGTTTTCTGGCTGGGCGTGGTAGCTCACGCCTGTAATCCCAGCACTCAGGAGGCAGAAACAGGAGGATTGCTGAGTTCAAGGCTTGCCAGGACTCCATAGTGAGCTCAGGGCCAGCCTGAACTACAAAGCGAGACCCTGTCTCAAAAAAAAAAAAAAAATGTGGTTTTCTGGGCCGGAGGGTTAGCTCAGTGGTTCCGGTGCCTGCCTTGCAAGCACAAGGTCCTGAGTTCAATTCCTCGTAACCACATACAATGCTGGGCGTGGTGGCTCACCCCCGTAATCCCAGCACTCGGGCGGCAGAGACAGGAGGATTGCTGAGTTTGAGGCTTGCCTGGGCTACATAGTGAGCTCAGAGCCAGCCTGAGCTCTGAGAAAGACCCTGTCTCAAAAAAGTGGTTTTCTGCAAAGTATTTAGCACATACAATAGAAAAATCAAGTTACTCACTAAGCACTACTTATAACTGAGTAAATCCTGAGTGGTTAAAAACATGGTATTCTGTAATTGCTTTGCTTCATTCTTTTCCTAGCATTTTGTTTGTGCTGTTAAATATGGCAGTAACTTCTTAAACTGAAAATGTGAGACTGTATCACAATTTATTCATTTTATCTGGCAAACTTTAGAGGTACTTCTTTACTCCTTCCATGTTACTGTTGACATGTACAGACTCTCTCTAAGATATACACACTTGGCCCAAACCGCTCAGGTACTAAGGTCTATTAATATTCAACTTTACAAAATAGTGCTGGCACAGCTCTTTAAAACTTTATCAATTCTCCCTCTATTGACAATATATGTCTCTACTCACTCACAGCTGTTTTTACACTTGGTATTGTTAATTCGTGCCAATCTTTTTTTTTTTTTTTTTTGAGACAGGGTCTTGCTTTGTAGTTCAGGCTGGCTCTGAGCTTGCTATGTAGCCTAGGCAAGCCTCGAACTCAGCGATCCTCCTGTCTCTGCCTCCCGAGTGCTGGGATTACAGGCGTGAACCACCACACTTGGCACTGTGGTATGTGGTGTTGATTGTTGGTGGGCGTGAGTCTCCATGCCCAGCATTGTATGTGGTTTCCAGGGATTGAACTCAGGACCTTGCACTTGTGAGGCAGGCGCTGGAACCACTGCGCTAACCCTCCAGCTCAATTCATGCCAATCTTATAGCATTATATCCTAACTTTCATTTCCTTTACTAGAAATGGTTTGTGTCTTTTTTTTTTTTTGTGGTATTAGGATTGAAGTTGGCTCCTTATGCTTCCAAGGTAGGCACAGTACCACATGAGCTAAATACTTGGCCTGGGTTTGTCTATTTTTAACCCTGTACTGATTTCAATTTTTTTTTTTTTTTTGAGACAGGGTCTTGCTTTTTTTTGTAGTTCAGGCTGGCTCTGAGCTCACTATGTAACCTAGGCAAGCTTCGAACTTAGCAATCCTCCTGCCTCTGCCTCCCAAGTGCTGGGATTACAGGTGTGAGCCACCACATCTGGCACTGTTGCATGTGGTAATGATTGTTGGTGGGCGTGAGTCTCCACGCCCAGCATTGTATGTGGTTAGCGGGGATTGAACTCGGGACCTTGCGCTTGCGAGGCAGGCACCAGAACCACTGAGCTAACCCTCCGGCCCCTGATTTCAATTTTTGATACACTGTGGATACTAACCCACTTATTAAATTGTATTCAACAACTCTTTAATCAGCTACTTGTAAATATAAACTCTAACATGTTGTTGAAACTTTTTTTTTTTTAATCTGGAGGTTTTTGGAAAAAGAGAGGCTGTTAATCACTTTATTCCAGCAAACAGGTCAGCATCTGAGAGGCTTCTACCTCAGCAGTGTGAGGCACAGATGGTGAACTTGGGCATCACAAAGGAGAAAGCTCTGGGCACAGAGTCATATGGGTGGGTCGTTACAGGATGGGTGTCGAGAGGATTCAACCCAGAGATTCTTTAGAAACACACACATCCACAGAAGAAAAGATAAGGTATAATCTTTGTTCTATTGCCAATTTAGCTGAATGGAAAACTTGGAAATGCTAGTTGACACTGATCATGTATTAACTTGGGGGTTTGAGTCTCACTATGGAGGCCAGGATGGCTTCGAACTAATGGCTGTTGTCCTGCCTCAGCCTTCTGAGTGCTGGGATTACAGGCCTGCGCCACCAGTCTCAGCTATGTGTTTCTTTGGAAAATTGCTCAACTGTAACAAAGAAGGTTGTTGCCCACAAACTGCAGTCATGTGCCAACTAATAGAATGGAGCAGAAAGTAGGATCACGGGCTTGGGCCCAGCCGGGTAACTGGCTACTCCAGGACATGAGGGTGCAGTGGACACAGAGTCAAGAAGGCTGCGGTCCTGCAGACCTTCTGCACCACCTAGGACATCCTAAGCCTGCAGCGCCAGTGTTGTGGCGCACAGTGCCCAGGGTGACTCTGCAGGCCAGCAGCAGCAACCAGCACGTTCACTGCTGAATCTTATTTTGTGAAGACATTACTGGCCTCCTCATTATAAATCAGTATCTCTCATCTCCCCTTCCATGTACTTTCTTTGCAGGGTTTTTTGCGGGACTGGTGATTGAATCCATGGTGTTCACCTAGTGTCACATCCCCAGCACTTTCTGAAAATTTTGAGACAGGATCTCACTGAGTTGCCTAGGCTGAGCCTGAACTTGCAATCCTTCTGCCTCAGCCTCCCAGAGTGCTTACAGGCCTGTGCCAGCACACCTGGCTTCCCTGCAATATTATAGCCATGGGCTTTCCCTTTTCTCCCCTCTACTCGAACCTTCCTAGCCTCTCTTTCATTATTTTTTCCTCTTGTTTCTTGCATGTTGGTATTCTCCACATGTTACTTTGTTTCTTGCATGTTGGTATTCTCCACATGTTACTTTGTATTTTTTTTCTGTAATATTAGTTCTCCAGTGTCCGCTGCTAATTGCTTAAGATTTTTCAAGACTCTTAACAGAAGTGGGTGTATGGCCATACTGCACTGACCACGTTGACCACACCTGACCTCATCTCAATAAAATGGAGCTGGTGACTTTCAGTTTCAATTTAATTGGGCAAACCTACTATTATTTTGTCCCTAATCACCTGCCAGTCAAATTTCTTATGTTATTTAGTGATAATATTAGTTGTTCAAGTTAGGAAGCTCAAGACTGGTTAAACTAAAAAGTTCAGGGGGAATTTACTAGAATATATTTTACCCAAATAAAACTATTAGTGAACCAACTACAGCTACTGGATAATACATATGTGTAATACAGTGGACCCTCAAGTTATTGCTAATCTGACATATGAACTTCGCATGTACTCAGGTAAACATCCAGATCTTAGCTGTAGTGACTTACAACCAACTGGAGTTACAACCAGCCCTTGGAAACTGAATGAGTCTATCAGTTAAAGGTCCACTGTATATACATAATATATAACATACATCTGAGGCTAAAAGCTGGCAGGCCATCTGTCCCAATGTTTTTAAAATCAGGAAGGAGAATGAGAAAAAAATCTCTTTTCCTGAAAAATGGAAGATCTACCAACAGTATCGCATTGTCCTTTAAGGCTAAAATGCGATACTGCCAAAAAGGTGCAGATCTCTTTAAATTAACTCTAAGTGTGCCAGTTTGTCATCACCTTCATTTTCTTCTCTTCTAGTTCACATTACTTATTGATCTAACAGGTTTCATTCTTGTTTTGAGTATCTGCCTTTATAAGGGCCTTAGTTTGTAATTCTTGTTATAAACACATATGACATGGATTCAAAGAAACATTTCTGTTAAAGAGGCAGAAATTAATGTCAGATTCAAATAAATGACGTGAGTCTATTGGACCTGTGAGGTGGAAAAAACCTAGGTATGGCAAAAAGAAAGTACATGGTATGAAGAGGAAGTAGAAGCTCAAAGGTTTGTTTTGTTTTGTTTTGAGACAGGGTCTCTCTTTGTAGTTGAGGCTGGTTCTGAGCTTACTATGTAGCCAGCCCAGACAAGCCTTAATTAAACTCAGCAATCCTGCCTCTGCCTCCTGAGTGCTGGGATTACAGGCGTGAGCCACCACACCCAGGACTGTGGTATGTGGTACTGATTGCCAGTGGGCATGAGCCACCACGCCCTATATTGTTGTATGTGGTTACTAGGGATTGAACTCAGGACCTTGCGCTTGCTAGGCAGGCACCAAACCACTGAGCAAAATCTCTGGTCCCCAAAAGTTTTATTTAGAAGCAGTATTCAACAATCAGTAACTCAAAGAGTGAATATGGTTAACGATTTGGTGTGAAGTTCAAGTCCCAGTTGCACTGCTTGGAGCTTAAGTACTAAGCTAAATTACTTAAAAATGCTTGTATACATTTCCTCAGCTATTGAATTGATATTTCTTAATTTAACAAAATACAACTGCACAGTATTCAGTCACTTGTTCATTTCCTCTCTGGTCCTGTATTTTCAGGGTGAAGAAGGTGAAGTGATTTGTCTCAATTCATATAGTGAGGAGTCAATGCTCCCTTGATTTTTATTCAGTTTAGGGCTATGTTTGTTTTTAAATGGCAGCACATCAACTAATAATAAGAATGACCTTATTTGGACAACAGGAGTCACTGCACAGAACATGCTATTACACGGTGAATCATCAAAATTTAAGATTAAAAAGCACTGTTTCCCAAGGATTTGTACTTATTTTTGGTGATTATATAAAAGGAATTTTAAACAGTATAGTATAAGATATATAACAAAATTAAGTTTTTAAAGTTTAAAATCTTCTGAAAGAGAAACTTAACTTAAAACAAAACTCATTAGGCTACAACTACTTCTAAAGTGAAGCTGAGTACTTATTTTCAGTATTCAACTTAAAAGCTCTCTGGCCAGCAAACTGAAATGTGTGTTTTATAATTGCCCAGCGAACTGACAGTTTGTTTCCAGATGGTGCCCTTCCTTCAACCTGCACACAATCTCCCCTTGTTTGGAGCTATTCAACCTCCTGCTGATCCCACCACCCCCACCCCTATTTAAGGCGACAGAGAGGAAATCCTAAGCAGATTTTCCTCCCTAGTCTCCAGCAAGTTTTGGTGACGTAATATGTGGGCTGAACTTGAGTCTATCGAGAGAGGGAATCACTATTCAGGGGTGCTGCTGTGTATACAGTCTGTGTCAGCTGCAGCTGGTTACTGCACTTCTCCATGTGGCAGACAGCGCAAAGCCACAATGCTTTCTTTTCTGGATTAGAGACAGCCCGCAGACTAGAACTTCCACTATACTACCTACAATTACATAGGTGGTTTGTCATATTCAATTGATCAGTACTATAAAAAGAAAAAGAAGTTCCTCATTACAGCTTGGAGTCAACCGTCCAAAACAAAAATGCAGTTGTCATTAACATCGTAGATGAACAAACTTCTACACTGACTTTTAAAAATCAAGAAAAAGGGCAGCAAGCTTCTGGATTCACATTATCAACAGATAAAAAGGTATTCTTTCCTTTTTTTATTCAAAAATGTCTATATAAAATGCATAATAATTTTACTATTGTAGTTGAAATTTTAAAATCTATTAAAGAACTTTGGAACAAACTGCATTTTATGCCTTCTGGAAAAGGTTTTGTTTTGTAACTCTATGTAGGAACTAGACAATAAATATTTTTATGATGGTTAATATATTGATATTTGATGTAATAACATTTGATGTATATTACTACAGATAATCTGGGTTTCTGAAAACAAATGCTTTAGTGATGCCAGAAATAATATGTTGATAACACATAAGTAAGATGTATAGTATAATAATCAACCACAAGGGGTAAAACAATATAAATAAGATTAGTTTCTCTTATAGCTAAAATCTATGTGTGCTGAAGATATACATAAATTCTTGAATTTCTCAAAGAAATTGTTTTGACTACAAAATAGTTAAGATGTAAAAATAACCAAATTTATTTTAAACAAAACCTCAAAATATAGCCAAGTATTAGGCAAAATTCTTGTAGATGTAAGATAAATTTATAGTATTTCTTGCTACAATTCAAAATTTTAAATAGCTTTCCTCATTTACATGTGACAGTAATTTAATTTGGCTAAACAAATTAAAACTGCCACTTACTTGAAAAAGCAAAATTGATACAAATAAAATGCTAAATCTTCTTATAGATTTGGATTCAGAATAGTAGGTAGTAGTCAGCACTGATAATACAAATATGGACCTACAGGATGTAATTACTTAAATATATGATCAAAAGGCCAAAATACACAGAAATACTGGAAACCATATATAAGGAATGTTCTTCAGTATTTTACTTGGATTTTGTTTAATAAGGAGGATTACTAAAAATTAAATTACTAGTTACCAGTACTAATTTAACACCCAGGACACCTAAGTTTGTTATGATCTGGGGATCCTCTGATCTTTAATTTTCAATGCTAAGAATTTCACCCAGTAAATAATGGTAAATTTGAGATATTTCTTAAACTTTGGTTTCATGTCCTTTCCTTAAAGATGTAAAATTATAAATAGTGGAAAGATAGATCCATGTGAAACTGATAGTTTACAAGAGATTCTGATAAAATTTCAAGCAATACTGGATCTGAAGTACTTGTCATCTCTGTTGCTTGCTAGGAAAAGTGCAGGACCTCATTAAGCTTCAGTTCTCAATGTTTTGAACAAACACTTAATCTAAAATGTAAGGTACACAGATGAAACTATCCATTTCTGCAATCAAACGGTGAGACTGTACTCACATCTCTTCCTACAATCTAGAAGTTCTTTAACATATCCTCAGTGCTGCAAAAACATTAACTTTATTGCCTCAAGCTTTTTTCCAAGCAGGACACAGCCAATTAAATGCCTCTACAAGTTCACCATCTGAAACAAAGTCCTGGCTTTTATTTCTCCCTACCCTGGCAATGTAGCAACTATGAAGCGAAATAGTACTGATAAAATTAATCCAAATGGACAGAAGACATTTTTTTCTAAAGATAACCAAACATAGCTGCTGATTTAAATTGCAATACAGTCTTAATTTATATCATTTTCTTGGGAACTAGGAAAACTTGAACATACACAGAAGTTTTACGAGGTAACTTAGATTTATGGATCTTTCACTTTTAAAACTGAACATATGTGGGAAAATACAAGAATATTTTTAGAAAATGTAATAGTAACTGTATTTTTAAAGCCAGTTCTTTTCTCATGAGGTAACCAGTCTACTACTTAAATGTGCCTTCTAGCTCTGCCTTCAGTGACAAGTCATTACTTTTGTAAGAATAAGGGAATTTATCTATTAAAAAAAAAAACAAAACCTTTTTGTTGTCCCCTTTAAATCCTAAATAAAATCTTATGCTTTAATCTTATGGGACCCACAATAATCCAAAGAAGAATATACAAAGAAAGCTACGTTATTTTTTATTTGGATTAACTTTCTTTTTGTGGCTTTGTTCTCCAATGACAATGCTGATTAAAATTTTAGATCATATGTTCTTCGTTCTCTAAAAATCTCCATCTGGTATTAATACAGTCTGTCCATGAAGATTATCTATAAAATTCTACTTTTTTTGAATAGAAGTTTCATAACACTTTCTAGATTTCCCTTGATGTGGTAGCTGATTTCATAGAGGGATTAGTTTAATAAAAAGTTTTATGATTTACCATTTCCGTGTTTATTAAAATGAAACAAGTGGATTTTAGTACTAAGCAAGTTAAATATGTAGACGAAATGACATACATTTATGCAAGAGGCTGATGGCTTATATTTTATTTTCACTGTCCCCGAATTTTAAAATGTCACTTCTAAATTTATGAAGCTGGAAATATAATAAGATATCTTTTTACAAGTTTTTAGGATAGACAACTCTAGTATGTAGTCTTTTTTTTAGTAAAATAGAATGACTCTTAAAATCAAAATTTTCTACCAAAGTCAGAAGGCAAAGTTTAAAACATAATAAGCTGAAGTGTTCAGTCATTTGAATTTGGTTATCATATCAAATGGAAGGTTTTGGTATAAACAGATTATATTCTTTTATCTATCTTCAGTTAATAAAAGAACAATTCTCCAAACCACCCATTCTTTGCTTTGTTTTCATTATCCATTTTGAATGCAATGCTCGTTTGAAAAAATACACATATGTACTTGATAAGAGTGAAAGCAGTTTTCATGACCTCTGTTCAAGGGTCTCTGCTTCACCGATGCTTCATTTTTGTAAGCAATCATAACCATAAGTTAGATTACATAAACATCTGTGAGAGAATGCACAAACATCACCTGACCAAGAGAAAAGAATGACAGCAAAAATGCAGGGATGTAAAAATGATGGGAACAAACTGTAACAAAAGTGACTCAGGATTACATGTGTGTAATTAAGTAACTGGTTAAAAAAAGAGATACAGAAATATACACCTAGACCCCACTGTTGTAACACGACTAGAATTAAAATTCACAGACCTAAAAAAAGAGAACCTAGAACAGAAATTCAGGGTTCCATTAAGAGTATTTTAGCATCTCCAGGACTTCATTCCTCGGTAAAATGATACAGGATTTATTTCCTACTGTTGTGAGTGCAAACAGTTAACATGTGTAATGTACTACATAAATCTAAGAGATTGTTAATGTTGTGACAGAAAAGTGGTTTAGAGTATGGTGTCATATAATGTCATATTCAATTAAAAACATAAGATTGTGGACTCTTCTGCCTGGTTTCAAATTCTTAAAAGCTGTCTGGTGACAAAGTACTTAACTTCTGGGAGCCAACTTCAAATGGCGAACACAGTAATTGAGAAGTAAATGATTTAATTCATGTAAAGGGCTTAAAATACTGCTGGCACTGAAGAAATTCCTAACAGGGATTAACTACTACTCTTGCATCATGTTATTACTAAACACAGACACGTACAACTTAGGGCCTGGCTTGTCAAATCAAGAAGTAACAGGCATGTAGAAAGGTGGAAGAAAAGCTCTTAGGGCATCCATTGCTATCCTTTAAAAAGAACAGGCACAGTAGTGCATGTATGTATTCCAACACACTTGGTAGGCTGACCCAGGAGGATCACTGAGTTTGAGGTCAGTCTGAGGTATATTATGAATTCAAAGCCAGACTGAACTACCTAGTGAGACACCATCTCAAAACCCCAGAACAAGAGACAGAATCAAGCATTTTAAAAGTGAGAGGATGGGGCCGGAGATTTATTTAGCTCAGTGGTTCCGGCGCCTGCTTTGCAAGTGCAAAGCCGAGTTTGATCCTGGTAACCACATACAATGCTGGGCGTGGTGACTCACACCCACCAGACACCAATACCACATACCACAGTGCCGGGCGGGGTGGCTCAGGCCTGTAATCCCAGCACTTGAGAGGCAGAGGCAGGAGGACTGCTGAGTTCAAGGCTTTCCTGGGCTACATAGTGAGCTCAGGGCCAGCCTGAGCTACAAAGCGAGACCCTGTCTCAAAAAGAAAAAAAAAAAAAGTGAGAGGATGGCTTGTAATAAAGCTGCTTGCTAGTGGACCTGAAGGAGTACACAAACCTTCCTTATCCTTCTGGTATTCTTTTGAGAAGTAACTAAGGAGAAGGGAAATAGTCTTGGCTCTTGGAACTGGTTCTAGTGTTTCCACTGAAGAACTAAACTATAAAGAACACTTATTTCTCATCTGCCACTGCAAATATGAAACATTTCAAGCACACATTTTGGCACACACACTGCTACTATAAATGCTTCATTGTGAGCCATGAGACCTGTGTTCTGGACCTGATTCTACTCTTAGTGTGGCCTTGGCCTTTAATATGCACATAGGCTCAAGAAGGTTCAACTTTCCCTGATAATGCTTATGAAAATTATTAACATTTCACTAAAATATAGTTCAGCAGAGCAGCCTGATAATAAAATATAGCTCCTGAATCATCTATAACTTCAGAGCACTTATGTGATTATGGCTCAGGAATCACAATTAGCCACAATAATGACCATGAACTGTGAGCATTCTATCATTCTTAAATCTGTGACAAATTCCAAAGGTAGATACTACAAAAACAAAATAAGCAACATATGGTGCTAAAATTAATTTTAAATTATCTACAATATCTCTAATAAATGAAAGACATTTACTACAGAGGACCAATTTAATTGAAACTGTAGGTATAAAAATAAGATGGACAAGTAAAGTTACTTGGTAATTACAATATTAGCTAGGCAAGAATATTTTAATTTATCCTTAAACATAGGATACCACTTTCATAGTCTTAAGAGACAATGAGGTTTCCGAACATTAAGAAAGTTTTCTTATTAGGACTAAACCAAAACCCCAACAGCACCTACTACATGGCCTCTGCACAAAGTGGGCACTGAGCAAAACCCAGGCAATGAGCTTGGGAACAAGCAGCATAAGGAGGTAGGTGGAAGAGCTACTCTCTGAAATTTAATCTTTAAACAGATGTCAAATCACTGTAACAGTATTGTTTAAGAAATAAAACTAATTCTGATTAGCCAGTGAATTATTCAATTTTTTCTCTGGTGCTTTTTATATTACTGATTTTAAATATAGATTAATGTAAATTCTTTTTACTCTTTCCTTTCCTTGATTTTTGAAAAGACGTCGTTGTACCACCTCATTTCAAAATGAAAGCGTTAATTTGGAACCTAGGTGTGCTACTCTTCCTAGTAACAGGCATGGGGCGTTGCAGAGGAGGACAGCTGAAAATAAAAAAAATAACCCAGAGGAGATCTCCTCGTGCTACAGATGGAAAAGAAGAAGTAAAGAAATGTTCATACACATTCCTGGTACCTGAACAAAAAATAACAGGGCCCATCTGTGTCAACACTAAAGGGCAAGATGCAGGTACCATTAAAGACATGATCACCAGGATGGACCTCGAAAACCTGAAGGATGTACTTTCCAGGCAGAAGCGAGAGATAGATGTCCTGCAATTGGTGGTGGATGTAGACGGAAATATTGTAAATGAAGTAAAGCTACTGAGAAAAGAAAGCCGTAACATGAACTCTCGAGTCACCCAACTCTATATGCAATTACTACATGAGATTATCCGAAAGAGGGATAATTCTCTTGAACTTTCCCAGCTAGAAAATAAAATCCTCAATGTTACCACAGAAATGTTGAAGATGGCAACAAGGTACAGGGAATTAGAGGTAAAATATGCTTCTCTGACTGATCTTGTCAATAACCAATCTGTGATGATAACTTTGCTGGAAGAGCAGTGCTTGAGGATATTTTCCCGACAAGACACCCATGTGTCGCCCCCTCTGGTCCAGGTGGTGCCACAACACATTCCCAACAGTCACCAGTATACTCCTGGTCTGCTGGGAGGTAATGAGATACAGAGGGACCCAGGTTATCCCAGAGACTTACTGCCACCACCGGATCTGGCAACATCTCCCACCAAAAGCCCTTTTAAGATACCACCAGTGACCTTCATCAATGAAGGTGAGTTACTGCTTACTGGTAAAAACACATGTATGGAGTTACTGTTTTACGATTTATGCAACAAGGCTTATAATAAATCCTTATTCTTCACATGGGTGATAATATCACATAAACTAAAATATCTGTATTTTATTTAAGTTTAAGAATTGAACTTAACTATATTTCCTCTTCCAGCTTTAGCTTTCTAGGAGTCTATAAAATTATGTTCTGTGAAAAGTAGTCTTCTATCCAAATCCTTACACCTAAGGTTCTGCTGATGAGATTCAGGAGGGAGCCCACAATTTACTTTTAACTTATGGAATCTTATTCTGTAATCATAAAATCAGCCTCCAGCTAGGCCCTCACTACTGCTCAACAATCGTTTTACTCTCCTCTTACGGTTCTCACAATCATCCTTTAAGATTTTCTCTTCATTTTCAACCCTGTCAGTACAGTTCCTTACCTCCACTCTCAGAAAACGACTCATGTAGAGAAGTCTAAAAACAAGTCCTGGGTTCTTTGTTCTTTCCTATCTTGAAAAAAAACTATGCAAAACAACTTCTTTAGCCTCAGAGGAAAAGGTTTCCTCCTATTTTCCAACACTGAACAAAAATAATTTGTACCTTGTATCCAGAAAAAAATATAAGCTTTCATTATCATAAAAAGCCCTTGCAGGGCCAGAGATTTAGCTCAGTCATTCCAATGCCTGTCTAGCAAGTGCAAGATCCTAAGTTTGATCCAGTAACCACATACAACAATACTGAGCTACTGAGCATGGTGACTCACACCCACTAGCAATCAGTACCACATACCACAATGCCAGGTGTGGTGGCTCACACCTGTAATCCTAGCACTCGGGAGGCAGAGCCAGGAGGACTGCTGAGTTCGAGGTTTGCCTGGGCTATATAGTGAGCTCAGGGCCAGCCTGAATTACACGGTGAGACCCTGTCTCAAACCAAACCAAACCAAACAAAACAAAACAAAACCAAACCTTGCAAGGCCAAGGATTCAGCTCAGTGGCACTGTGCCTGCCTTGCAAATTCAAATTCCTGAGTTTGATTCCTGGTCCAGGGGTGGAGAGGAAAGACACACAACATGAGTCAGATATGAGGGACCATAAGACACACACTTGCACTGATCCTAACATTGCTTCCTCTATTTTCTTAATGTTACTCTTAATGTTACTCCTTGCTCCATTCATTCAATGCCAGTCCTAGGCCAGGGATTTAGCTCAGCATCTGCTTGGCAAGCACAAAGTTCTGAGTTCTGACTCCTAGTACCACATACCACAGTGCCATGCATGGTGGCTCATGCCTATAATGCCAGCACTCAGGAGGCAGAGGCCAGAGGATTGCTGTGAGTTCAAGGCTGGCCTGTGCTACATAGTGAGTTTGGGGCGGGCTTGAACTACAAAATGAGACCCTGTCTCAAAAGAAGAAAACAGACCTGAATCTACATGCCCAGAAAAGACAAATAATCACTTTTTGTTTCATTGCAGTAAATTCATTGCTAACTTTCTGAAAGAATGTTTTATTTTATTTTAGGCTTGAATTCAATTTCTCCTAACCCACTTTTTTTTTTTTTTTTTTTTTTGCACTCTTTAGCATCCTTTACAAACTGATTTATGGAGGAGGAACTCAAAAGGCCAAAAGTGAAAATAAATGCAAGAAAACCACATCCATTCACATACTGAAAAGACAAAACACTGAACACAGATTATACAGTAACTTTAAACAGCAATAACAAAAACACAACAAAAACCAGAGAGAAACCTATCACAAACCTATCACTGTGGCTGTCTCCACAGTGGAGCCCACTTGTTACTCACTTTTGCTTTCCTCCCTCCCTTACTCTCTCCCCCTCCTTCCTTCCCTCCTCCCAACACAGTCTCACTCTGTAGTTCGGGCTGGTCCTGAACTCACTATGTAGCACAGGCCAGCCTTGAACTCACAGCAATCCTCCTGCCTCTGTCTTCCTGGTGCTGGGGTTACAGGCATGAGCCACAATACCTGGCATTGTGGTAAGTGGTACCAGGGATCAAATTTGGGACCTTGCACTTGCCAGGTAGATGCCAGAACCACTGACCCAAATCAACAGCCCTCACTTCTGCTTTTCTGGCTTCATTATTTCAATAATCTGATTCTAGATTCTAAAAAACAAATGAATATCCTGATTCTTTTCACTCCTCTAGTTCCTTAACTGGCACCTTTTTTTTCCTACATAGCAAGAAAAACTTTCTTCAAGATATTCTACTTTAGATGCCTCTGACAGCTTCATGGCTTCAAGTCCCATCAGCACTCAGGTTAACTCCTAACTGAATGGAGCTCTCCCTCTGGATTTAATGAAAACTGATGTCGTCATTTGGCTATTTTTACCATTACTTATATACTTTGACTTCCTCTACTGACAAGCCTTCAACCAGTTCATCTGTTAAATTAGCAGATTAAAGTTTAACTCAAATCTTTCAAGCCTAATGTCATATCTTCTCAGATTCAAACACACCTAGATGGCTCTTTCCCCAAACCCTGGGCTAGTTCTTGAACACATTTTCTTGTATCATCATATTACACTGAAGTTAATGATTTATTTTCTTTCTACCTGTTGATCTGAAGGTTTGGCATATTATGTTCATCATACTGAAGGTGCTTAAAGAATGATTAAGTAGTTACTAAAGCCTGAAATAATCCTTTCTCCCAAGGAGCATTCTCCTTGTACAGCAGTAAGTAAATTATCATTGCAAAAATATGCATTTTTCTGACCATCTAGAAAATACTAGTAAGATAAACTTTTTAAAAAAGCTTCATCACTAGTGAAATACTCATATAGTTAACTAAGAAAGTCTCCTCCCCATAAACACAACAATCAACATTCTTGTAACTTTTACAAAATTACTTGCTTTTCTGTGATTATGTACTTGGAATAGATTTCTATAAATAAAAGCTAAGTGAATTTAATTTACGTTACTACTCAGGTCTTAATTGCCCTGGCTCATCTTTGACACTTCCTACCTACCTTATACCTAAAGTCAACTGACTTTTATCTGTGTCTCTCATTTCTCTTCAAAGACAGAACTATTAACTCAGATTCAAATTATCCATGGCAGTGGCCAGAAGACAGAGACTTTTAGGTTACTGAGACTCCTCTCTCTACCCCCAAGTCTCAGTTTCCTCATCTGTAAAACAGGAAGAATAATGCTAACTACTTTACGCAGTTTAACCCTTGAAATGTGTTTCACTCACACTTGCATTCAGATGCTTACTGTCACCAAGAACTGTGTCTAAGAATTTAGCTCAGTGGTTCCGGTGTCTACCTCCTGAGCAGAGGGTCCCAAATTCGATCCCCAGTAACCACATACCACAATGCCAGCAGTCAGTATCACACATCACAATGCCGGGTGTGGTGGCTCATACCTGTAATTCCAGCACTTGGAAGGCAGAGGTGGGAGGACTGCTGTGAGTTCAAGGCTAGCTTGGGTTACACAGTAAGCTCAGGGCTAGCCTGAATTACAAAGCGAGACTTTGTCTCAAAAAACAAACAAAAAACCGAACTGTGTCTAACAGGCTGCTACCTAGTCTAAGTCCGGTTACTTTCTCCCTCAAAACATATTCTACACTGCCAACAAAGCCATCTTCCTAAACTCTCCATGCTTCAGACTTCTGTTCAGCAGTTCCCAACTGCAACAAGAAAGTCCAGTTTGCTTAGTCTAGCTAACAATAATGGCTTCCTTCAAAGAACCAAGCCCATTTTAAAGCTTTCTATCCATTAGTTTCCTTCAAAACAATTATCTGCTCCAATAAAATGAATGTACTTATGTTCTCCTGAATATTTTCCATGACTTCTGCTCAAAATTTAAAGCTGAGATCAAATGAATAAACCAATGAAACTGCAATTCCTCCTTGAAGCCCCTGACACACACAGACATGAAGTGACTCTCCATGAATCTTTCTGTTCTGTTAACATGTATATTATATATTTCCTCTTATCAGTAACCTCTACACTTACCCAACTAAATAAAATGTGTATGTCATAAACTGCTTCCTGGTAGAAGAATAATGTGTCTCATCTATAGCAGCTAAATAAGGTTAGCTGATTTGGAAATATAAAAATCCTCATGAAAACATTTAATATAGTGTATTGGATGGATCCTTTCAGCCTAGATTGCTCTAACAGAAGCAACAGGTAGGACTGTTCAGTTAGGTAAATGATGAGGCTAAAGGGGCAGAGTACATGTCTAACATGAGTGGGGACCCAGGTTCAATCTGCAAAACCAAATGCATACAAAATTAGGTAAATGATGATTTTTTTTTTTTTTTGGGTACGGGGGACTGAACTCAGGACCCTGCACTCAAGGCAGGTGTCGTGCCAGAGCTAAATCTCCAGCCCAATGATAATTATTAATATTGTAAAGAACTTCGATTGTCAAAAGGAAGATATATACAAAATGATCCACTAAATATACCAAGAAAAGAACATTTAATTTTTATATCGTTTTAAAAAGTGTTTTTTTTTTTTTT
>PVIC010020244.1:0-29703 GCA_004025085.1 Thryonomys swinderianus | reverse complement strand
TCTATCAAATAAAAAGTAGTAAAACCTCAGTCACTGACTGCACTAGTTCCAAGTGCAAGTATCTCTAACTCTGTCTTTTCACCAGTGTATTTAAGAAAGATTCTATATGATGCACACTTGTCAAGTGAAGGTGAACGTCTGGTGGTGTTATGCTATTTCACCAATTGGAAAGACTCTTCAAAAGGCATTCCTAAAGTTCATGTGAAAACGCAAGAGTCTCAGAATACCCATTCCTAGAATACGCAATTTCAAAAGCAGTACACAAAGAGAGATTCAAAAAGAGCATGGACTGAGACACAATGGATATACTAATAGGAGAAAATTAGGACACAGAAACAATCTCACACTGCTACACCTTTCTAATTTTTAACAAAGTAGCCAAAAACACATGCTGGAAAAGAGGCAGCCTCTTTAACAAATCGTTTTGCCAAGACTGAATATCCACATGTAGAAGAATGAAACGAGATTTCTATTTCTCAACCTGTAACAAAAGCAATTCAAAATGGGTCAAGGACCCGGCTAGAAAACCTGAAACTTCAAAAGTGCTAGAAGAAAACAGAACATAAACATCTCGGTACGGAAGTGCAGACAACTGTTTTCTGAACCCGACTTCAGAGTTACAGGAAATCATAGCAAGGATTGTCAAATACGATTAAAAAGCTGTACAGCACAGGAGTAAATAGAGATCCTGCAGAATAAGAGGATATGTTTCCCAGCCATTGTTCCAATTCTGAGGATTCATTATCTAGAATATATAGAGAATTAGAAGTACCAAATGCCAAACTACATAACCCCGATCAATAAATGAACAATGAAATAAATATTTAGTAAATTTAAGTGTCAATGAAATGTAAATCAAAACCACTTTGGAATTTCATATCACCCGTTCCTCATGGCTATCATCAAGCGTACTAAAGTGCCAAAATTCAAGAAGACAAAAGGAAAAAGGTGCCCTTTTACAATGTTACTTTGAATGTTTGAATCAAATTAGTAGGAGGTCTCCTTAAAAATTTAAAATAGGGCCGGAGATTTAGCTCACTGGTTCCAGCTCCTGCCTAGCAAGCGTAAAGTCCCTAGTTCGATCCCTGTTAAGCACATACAACAATACTGAGCGTGGTGACTCACGCCCACCAGCAATCACTACCGCCTACCACAATGCCAGGGCATGGTGGCTCACGCCTGTAATCCCAGCACTTGGGAGGCAGAGGCAGGAGGATTGCTGAGTTCGAGGCTTCCTTGGGCTACATAGTGAGCTCAGGGCCAGCCTGAACTACAAAGCGAGACCCTGTCTCAAAAAAAAGCAAAAAAAAAAAAAAAAAAAAAAGTTCAATTGCATCAGTCTGACATTTCTTAAAAACATTTTCTCTCACACCATGACAAGAAGCAACAAGACACACATTATACCTTATGAATTAGATGAACTATGATCTTTACTCAGTTTTACTGTGCTTAAGTCAGAGCCTTTGGGCAACAGCTTCAATATTAGAGACAGGTATGAATATATAAATATACATAAATTCTATTTAAATATAGTGTAATGAACCCTTTCAAATCGTATATTATTTTTTCCAGTCCTAGGGTCAAACCCAGGACCTTGCACTTGCCATTCAGGCCCAGGGAACCACTGAGCTGGATCCCAGCCTTCAAAAGGTATGTATATTATAACAAAAGTATCAAACATTATGAGCTTGGCATTCTAATGTGATATGTTAGTCTTAAGCCTTTGTTAGATATCAGTAGCTGTAAATAATCTCTGAGAGCTAACTTTCTGGTGATTTTTCTATCTATAGACTTTCACAGTTTATAATTTGCATATCTAGTATTTTATATGTGATATAATATTTTGTTTAAAATAATGCTTTCCTTCACAGATCTATGGTAAGATGAACTGTAAGATGTACATGATATATGTATAGTAATAAATATGGACTCTAGGGCGGGAGGGTTAGCTCAGTGGTTCCAGCGCCTGCCTCACAAGCGCAAGGTCCTGAGTTCAATCCCCGATGACCACATACAATGCTGGGCGTGGAGATTCACGCCCACCAGCCATCAATACCGCATACCACAGCGCCGGGCGTGGTGGCTCACGCCTGTCATCCCAGCACTCGGGAGGCAGAGGCAGGAGGATTGCTGAGTTCGCGGCTGCTTGCCTGGGCACCATAGTGAGCTCAGGGCCAGCCTGAACTACTCCCTTCTTCTCCGGGTCGCCTATCCAGCCGCAGGAGCTCTCTGTCTTTCTTTCCTATCATTTATCTTTTATGTGGCCCTTCAAATTATTTATGCTTCATGTTTCCCATAAAAAACCTTCTGGTCGTTTTACGGAAAGATACATGAGTAACGTATTTTCACAGGTACAAAATTATTTTACACCGTTTTCAAACTGCTCCACATACAGCGTGTGCTGAAAAGATCTGGTGAAAGTTGACATTTTAAAATCAATTCTGTTAGAAGTTGCCTTGCTGTGTATCCATCTCAGAATTCGCCCTCTTCGCTGAGACGCACTGACACCGCCGTCCCTGCGCGCTGAAGCGGCTGGGGAAGAGCCCCTCCTGTCGGGCAGCGGCCGAGTCACACTTCACAGAGACGCTCTGAGGGCACTTTCAGAGCCGCTGCAGACTGTGAAAAGAGCACCAGAACAAATGCCATAAGATTATTTAGAATAAAGTGACTAGCAGGATAAAAGGAGGAAAAATAATTTGCCTTGAACCGGAATTCCTCTTCAGTTAAAATTTGATTAAACTTTAACAAAAATAACGCAGCATTTCGTTTGAATTGTATCTGGGAAAGAGAAACATCATGTTATGTTCAGACTACGGAGTCCTGTCAATAACGTAAGGTGTTTGAATCGTAGTATTTGTCACCAGCTGTCAACAGTAACTAACTGTATAAGATCTATTTTGTATGGCTTGTAGGAGTAGCTGCCCCACTTGTTATTAAACTGTATTTATTTGAAAGGAAGTGTAGCAAATGTAACTTTTTAACTTGAGGATATATCTTAAAATGTGTAAGACTAACAGCTATTATAGAACTTCCAAAGTGAAAATGCTCTGTTTTTTCATCACACATATGAACACCTACAAATGCATCAAGGCAGACTGGTTAGAGGGTTACCATGACAACACTGTCCTACACTGCTCGCCGGGAGGCAGGGACCGACGCTGGCCAACACGCGCTCACAGATATTATATAATAAAGCAATTGCTGAGCTGCAGGTCTTTTTATACCAAAGATATTGAAAATTGTGCACTAGCATTTACTTCCAGGTAAAAGTGAAAAAAAAAAAAATCACGGTCTTTTTAAGGGGACAGTAAAAATTTTAACAGTAAAAATTTTAACTCCTTTACTAAGAGGAACAAGTTACTGGCAGGGAATATAACGAAATTAGTATTTTCTATTGCATAATTTCTAGTAGCTTTGTATATAGTGTAGAAATATATATAATGCATATGTAATAGATTATATTTTATTTTCTTCTTTACTTGTATGTAGAATTTTTAATGCAGCAAGTCAAGCTACCACATACATTTGAAGTCATATTTGGGATGACAAATATTGCTTTTCAAGCAATAGGTTCCCATTATTTTAATCACTTCAAATAGGATTCGAACATTAATAGAAATTTTAAAACATAAGTGAGAATTCAACAAATAAAAGAAATAATGAGCAACAGAATCAGAAACACAATATATATATTTAGCACATCACTCATCAACATTTTTGTATTTTACCAAAAAATCAGTAGGTACATATATCAACATAAAGATAAGTATACAGGTGTAGTTTTATTTTAAAATCTAAATAAAATTATGTGCATAAAAAGACAAGTCCAAATAAGAAGCTTACTCTATGTAGATATAAGTTAATGATTAAGTAAAGTTTTGCACATAATCTAGCCCAAAATCCATCAACTGAATGCACTTAAAATTAAATTTCCCATGTTAGTAAACAACTGTAAAAATCTGTAATGAACTTTTCAAAGTCTACAAAAATGAATGACTATGTAAAGAAGTTCTCTGCTTATGAGGCATCAGACTTTATTGTAATTGACAGTAAGTGTTGATGTATGTCTTTAACGGTGTACTATAAATGCCATTCATTTATTGACCCTCATATTTATTTCTATGGCTTATTTCTGTGGAAGGTCATAATACCCAATGTGCTACAGTCATGAGTTAAGTAATACCCTTCCAAAAGGAATCACTGAAATTTTAAACCTCTGTGCTATAGAATGTGATGTTATTTGGAAACAGGGGCACTGTTGACTTAATTAGTTAAAAGGAGGTAATATCAGAGTAGAGTGTACCACAGTTCAATGCATACTGTGT
Source organism: Thryonomys swinderianus (assembly GCA_004025085.1). Lineage (NCBI taxonomy): Eukaryota > Metazoa > Chordata > Mammalia > Rodentia > Thryonomyidae > Thryonomys > Thryonomys swinderianus. The sequence goes on along the minus strand of PVIC010020244.1, from coordinate 25,378 downwards.
TCCTATAAGATGACCGAGGGGGAAAGACTCTCTGGTTTTCATGTGATTTCTTGCTTTCAACCATGCTATTATAACATGTGCCTTCACTGCTGTCCTGTGGCTGATACAGGAAACTCGCAATTCACAACTCTGAGGAAGAAAGGTTTAATATGACTTCGCTTTTGAAAAGGGTTCAGCCACAGTTAGCTGACTCCAAGGCAGAGAGCACGGTGCAGAAGCTCGCAGAGTTGAAAGAGCTCATGGCTCGTCGACGGGAAGCGGAGAGCGATCCAGGGAGACTCTCCTGAGCTACGCCAACACCACCCCCAACATCGTATTTAATAGCTGCGCATCGGTGGGCTGGTCTACTGATGAGCATCCGAAGCTCCGCCCATGATCCTGTGAGGTTTTAGGGGAACATCCAGGTGAGATCGAGTGTGTTCAGGGCGATATGGCTACACAGAGTAACATCTAGAGAGAAACTGTAATGAGTGTCCCAGGTGAAAAGTCATTGTCAGAGCTGGCATCACACTGCTTAGATTCTCCACCTCCTCCTTGAACAAAATTAGTCTCCTCTGTTCAGATTTCCAGTCCTTAGGTATTTTGTTATAGTAATTAAAATAGATTAATACACTGCTATATATATATATATATATGTATGTATATATGTATATTTATATGTATATATCTGTATCTCTCTCTCTCTCTATATATATATATATACATATGATGTAAATATATAGATTTGCTCATATGTAGGCATATAAATGTATAGTTTCTGTTTTCCTGGTTTAGACCACACATAGCTCCCTAACTTTCTAGGTATATAACTTGAGGTAGTATTTAAAATCTGTTGTTTCAGTCTCATCTATATAAGTACTATTTAGCATTTTTAGCCTATTCACTTAATAACAGTAAATCATAGATATAATGAATGAGCATTTGCTTAATTTTAGTTGATTTTAGACAGCTGATCCTGAGTCTGATAACTTTCACACATCAGGATAATGGAATTTAACATATTGTAAATTGAAACTCCATGCAAAATGTGATTTTTCTCTGACAAAACCCATTTATTTTGCCTTTATTTGATAGAACATTTTTTATTCAAACTCACAAACTTAATCTATTAAAAATTTAATGTGATCTTTCAGGTTTTAGATATGCTGTTGTTCATGTAGGGCAATTAACTTCTATTGAAGATATGTGACAATAAACATGTTACCTTGAAAGTCAAGTATTTTTGCATTCATGTAGGTTTTACAGTGTCTCCAAGTAAATTAACTTTTACCTTAAAATTCACAAAAATCTGAGAGTCTTGCAAATCATAGTTCTTTAAGACCATGAGAGGACTGAATTTGCAAACTTCCCAAGTAAAGTGACTTTTAGATGGTGACAAGTATGCAAGGAAAGGAGAAACAATGATTTTTTCACTTCTGGAAGATGAGGATCAAATAAACATGGTTATCATGTCATAAAGAATAAAATAACTGAAAATTTGGCAAATTCTCCAAAGCTGAGTAGGGGCTGCTGTTACTTGGGAATCTCTGGAAGCACCGGACAGAGGGGTCTTTCCCACCTGCCATCATTTGTCTTGACTGGATTGTCCTGGGGCTCATGAGAAATACGGAGGGGAGGACAGAATGCTTGACAAGGCTTTCTTCAGCGGTATCGGTACGTAGGGCCCGCTGGGATCTGATGGTAGAATAGAAATCTTACCAAAGCCTTACAGTGCTCTGGGTTTTGTGTGAAAAGGAAAGGGCTAATCGGTAGTTGGGTACCTGCTGCCCTCTGGACACTTTCCAGGTATGAAAGTTCTCTTCTAACTACTGAAAGAGGAGAGATTCATCTTTTCCACCCTGGCTTTGCTCCATCTGAAGTCATGACTTCAGCACCTGAATGAGACAGAAGGTACCCTTCCGTCCCACATTTCTATTCTGGTACCAAGAAAAATGAAGATAATCCTAAAAGGAGACAATTAAAAAAAAAATCTGGGGCTCAAGATTCAGCTCATTGGTTCCAGCACCTACCTTGCAAGCACAAGGTCCTGAGTTTGATCCTTGGTAACCACATTCAATGCTGGGCGTGGTGACTCACACCCACCAGCCATCAATACCACATACCACAGTGCCGGGCGTGGTGGCTCACGCCTGTCATCCCAGCACTCGGGAGGCAGAGACTGGAGGATTGCTGTGTTCCAGGCTTGCCTGGGCTACACAGTTAGTTCAGGCCAACTGAACAACGAAGCGAAACCCTGTCTCAAAAAAAAAAAAAAAAAAATCTGGTTGACACAAAAGAAAACCTGTTTGTCACAAGAATGAGGCAGAAAGCACTCATGACAATGTTGGTGCACTAATTTGAAGCCAGAATTCTAACACCACTTTGGTAGAAGTGAGTATTCTGCTCACTTCCAAGGCCCTTTAAATTAAAAGAGCTCCCTATTTGTTGACAGAATTAATTTTCTTGAAATTGTAGTACTCTGGTCCCCGGAGTCCTGCTTGCTATCAATTAGGATGAAGAGGCACTCGATTCTTGTAGCCCTTGCCTACACGTTTGATATATGGCCTACTCTACCCCTAAAGCTAGGGAGACCGGAGAGTGCTTTGAATTAATTCCTTTTCACACTTCAAATCTCTCTTGAATGCAAAAACCAAATGAGTTTATGAACTCTTGTGATTGGATTAGCCTTAGCAAGAATATCTTTTTAACTAAGTCAACTAATTGAAACTTCAATTACACCTACGAATTTCCTTGGCTATGTGAGATAATGTAATGCCCAGCGGAATATCTCTTCATGTCTCTAGGTAATACCTATGCTAAATGTATCAATGCTCCCAAGCGTGACTCACTAGGACTTTCATACAAACCTCCGTACCACACCTGAGTGAAAATATTGTCATAAACCATGGCACCAAGAGATTCTAGGAAAGGCCTACTTGAGGGACATGCATACAAGAAGTTTCTAAAATGAGACTGGAGCAAATGACAAAGCTAATTCAACAGTCCTCTGCACGAGCCTACACAGGACAGCAGGACACCAGCCTACCTTGAGGAAGAGAAAAGAGAGTAGTTCCTTCTTTCTGGTGTAAAAGGCAGAGCTGAAGAAAAGTTGAGACAGAGTCAGGAATCCTGAGAGAAACACTTGGGAATTCCATACAGGGAGCAAGTACAAGGACACAGAAGAAATACTAGAGAAAAGGAATAGGTTTCACTGAAGACTATCGAGCCATCATCAAAATCACAAGTCAGTGCAAGTACTGTCTATGTTTATAGTATGCTTTCACAATAGTGCCAGGGGATGAAGTGCTGTGTATACACTTCCGGGTATAAGTGCTGTTTAATCCTTCTCTTCAGCTCTTTCGCAAGTGGTATTTACTTGTTAGGATAAAACAGGAAGTCAGTGAAACATTTAAAAATAGCCAACATAGATGCATAGACGTTCTAATATTAAACTGCACAGTAAACACTTTAAAATAAAAATATTATGAGTATCTAGAGGAAGAATGAACAATATTTTTGAAAATATGAGTAATATCAATAGAGATGAAAATCATTATACAGTGAGTTAAAAACTAATAAAATATACCCTCTGAGATAAAAAAAAACCCTCATTTTGCAGTCTCATCAAAAGATAGAAATGAGCATCATAAATAATTGTTGTACCTGGAGAGAAAATAAAAGACATTATTAAAACATACAAAGAAGTTGGGGAACAAGATGGTAGCAGGCTAAGCAACAATTGCAACATCACAAATATAATGCTCAGTATCTGTATTTTGCATTACTTTGATCTAGAAGAAGAAGGAATAATTGAGCAGAAGAAGTATTTGAATGGACAATATCCAGTTATCCAAAATTAATGAAAAAACATAACCCACATATTATAGAACATCAGGGAAAACAGCCACTCTTATAATACATATAAGTATATACATCAGTACATCATCAAATAAATATAAACAAGCCAGAAGTGTTACATACAAACAAAAAATATAAGAAAAAAGGTAAGATATAGTGGCACACACCTATATTTCCTGTTTTGAGGAAGCTGAGACAGGAATCTTGCCAGTTAATTATTTAACAAGACCCTAAATCCATCAATCAATCAATCAAAGGGTGAGGTAGTAGCTCACTGAAAAGGCCCTACTTCAATCTTAATGCCACAGAAAGAAAGGAAAGGAAAGGTATGAAAGAAGGGAAGAAAAAAAAGAGGAGAAAGGAAGGAAGAGATATATAAAGGGAGAAGCAGCAAATAGAAAAATTATCATCTTAAAATATTAAAGGAAACAGGATAACTGTTTTGAAATGCACCAACAAAAAAAAATCTGAGATTTCTATACAAAGCAGTGCATCTTTCAGAAAAGAGAACAAGATGGAAAAGGACCATGTCAGAAGAAAAAACAAAGGGAATTAACTACCTGTTGAAAACAAAAATAATGAAAGAACAGTAGTGAAATTATTTGGAAAAGGAATATTGATTCCCTAGCTAAAATACAAACACAAAAGGGAGGAGTTTCCAATCATATGAATAAAATGAGGATACCACTGCAGATCTCTAGGTATCAATAGGATAACAAGAAAATATTTAGATTAATGGTCAACTAGATCTGTCAAGTTAGAGTGGATGCACATGTTAACTGAAAGTCAAAAACTCTGTCTCTACAAAGAAATATTAAATAAAATGGTTCCATTTCTACTCTTTAAAATATTAAATGAACAGTTAAAAAACGTTGACCAAGAAATGATCAGGGTTATATATCTTCAATTGTTTTTCCCAAACATGCAAAGAAAGATTAATGAATACTACAACTGTCTCCCCCAAACGGGTGAGTTAGAAACATTTCCTTACTAAGTTCAGATTGTTTTACACAGACACCAAAACCAAAGTAAATAAATAAGTTAATTAATTAATAAGAAAATGTAGAAACGCAGGCCAATTCCTCTCTTTTTGAGTAGTTGTACATTTTCTTACTAGCAAACAAATGAAAATGAGTTCTGTATAAAAAGCATTAGACAACATGCAGAGGAGTTTGTTCTGTGAACAGAACATTTGCTGAAAGACAGAAAACCAATCAATGAAAATCGCTTGTGAACAGAACAAATAAACAAGGCCTGTGGCAGTTTATTTGATTCTCAGAACAGGGGAAATGAGTGAAGAAAAAAGATAAATAAAAGCCCAATCTTGCATTACCATTAACAGCAGAGAATAATATATATGTGAATGAACATTATTAGTTCATTTATTCTTCTAATAAGTTTTACAAAACATCCAGACTTTGTTTTTAAGTGTAGGTTTATCATATATCTGTTTGTTGTGAACTCTCAGGTTCTCTGACTAAGCGCCTCCTCTTTGGCTGTTTCTCCCCTTAATTTCTTCCCCTCCGGTTGGGCACTCCGCAGTGTGCCGGGCCTACAGTCCCTCAGGAAGGCCCAGGAGGACGATAGCGCACTACCCAGTGAAGCTTCTTTCCTCCTTCGTGAGGCACACCAGCCAGATGACGTGTTTTTCTACTTTTCATTATCCTCTAGCTCATTGGCTTATAGTTTTTCTCAATAAAGTAGTATGAACAGGAGGTAAGTACTCACAAATCAAAGCACAATTTTATGTTATATTCATCCACCTCACTCCTTTCACTTCCTTCCGTTTCTTCATCCTCTTCCCATCGGAGAAAGATCTCCCTGTTTCCTATGATCCCTTTCTATTTGCTTTTTAATTTATTTATACTCTGTCCTTCCTACGTAAAATAAATCATGCCATATTTAAGCTTGTGTGTCTGATTTATTTTTTCTTTACATGGTCTCAAATGACTCAAGTTTATCCTTTGTATGCCAGAGCGGTACTAGATTGTATATAAATAACACGTTTTCTTTGTCTACTCATCTCTTTATGGATATATAAGCCACTCCCAAGATTTAGCTATTATGAGTTGTGCTGCTATAAACATGAGTATACATTTATTGTGAAGAATCTCCATACTGATTTCTCCAGTGGTTTCATTAGAGTGTACACTCCAGTACTGTAGAAGGGGCCCTATTGCCCCACAGCCTCATCAGCAATTGTTGTTTATTTTTATTGCTGTGTGATTACAGATGGAATAGGTTCCATACTAAAATGCTTATGTGCATTTATTCCTCTACACAACCTTATGAGGCAAGGGATTTATTGTTTCTCAATATAAAGATGAAAAATTGAGAATTAGAGTGATTTGTCCAAGGGCATGGAGGGATACAAAAACAAACAACAACAACAACAAAAACCTTAAATTTAGATCTATAATTAGCCAGTTTAATTCTTTTTTTTTTTTTTTTTTTTTTGCTTTTTGAGACAGGGTCTTGCTTTGTAGTTCAGGCTGGCCCTGAGCTCGCTATGGTGCCCAGGCAAGCCGCGAACTCAGCAATCCTCCTGTCTCTGCCTCCCGAGTGCTGGGATGACAGGCGTGAGCCACTACGCCCGGCACTGTGGTATGTAGTGTTGATTGTTGGTGGGCGTGTCCCCATGCCCAGCATTATATGTGGTTACCGGGGATTGAACTCAGGTCCTTGTGCTTGCGAGGCAGGCGCTGGAACCACTGAGCTAACCCTCCGGCCCCAGTTTAATTCTTATATTATTAATGATACATATATTCCATCTATCAGGTTTGATCATATGCCTTCTTGAGATAAGTGTTATACTTACATTTCAGAGGAAAAAGGATGAAGTTAATCTGGGAGACACACTTTTTTAAATGAAAACACATGTGTCCACAGGTAGTTTGTCTGACGTAGTAATTTATTTCTAAATCGTCAGAGACCCCAGTGACATGTCCAGATCTCCTCTTGGTGCTATGACAAAAGACACAGAGACAGAGTTAAAGAGAAAAGTGGGAGCCACCATGGCCAGCAAGGACCCTGGCTGGTCAGAGCCATGAATATTTGTTGGTGGCATCATAGTGAGCTCAGACTAGAGGGCTACAGATGGTTGCTAAGGATCCCTTGTGGATGCAGGCAACTGTAAAGGAAAAGACAAGGCATTCTTGAATTAGGAACAGAATAGACAAAATACAAGTATGATTAAAAGTAACCTTCTCCTTCGAATTAAGAAAGTTTTAATTTGGGGAACAGAATGTAGATGTGAGTAACTCTGACCTTGGCTGTTGGACTCACTTCTTAAAACACACTAAATGCAATTACAGTTTGCACCTCCCAAGGCCCGCTTGGAGCATAATCAGTGGGAGTGGTCCCAGCATAATCAGTGGGAGTGGTCCCAGCATAATCAGTGGGAGTGGTCCCAGCATAATCAGTGGGAGTGGTCCCACAATTAACTGTTAATATTATTCTCTATTAAAATTGCTATTTAAGAAGTTGAATTAAGACTATATTTGCACACACTATACTTTCGGCTTCCATCTCAGTTCCAAATGCATTCTCTTTTCTTACTATAAAGTTGAAGAACTTTACTGAATGTTTGTTCCTTTCATGTTATACAATGTAGTTTAAAACAGACTCTGACTATCTGGCTGTGGCCTGTACAACAGATTACCTTGGTTTTATGTTGCATTAATTTCCTTGGCTTCATAAAGTAAAAAATTTTAAAAAGATTCACTTTTATAAGACATTTGCCATGTACTTTAATAACATTTGTGTGACCAAATAATGTTATTAGTTTAAGTTGTAGATTTTAGCTTCTATCCCAAGGTTCACACTGCAGATCACTGAATCATAGAATATTTTCTTTATTCATAATGTTCTAGTCAAATTTTACATCTATGTGGGCTGTGCTCTAAGGAGACATTAGGGATTGAACATTAAACTGGAAGCTTTATCAGCTGAATAAAGTCAGATATGTATTTTTTGCCAAATTGCATTTCATTAAAATAAGGGCACTACAATTTTATGAAGGTAGATTATAGATTTATAATATTTTTTTAGGTGTAAACTGATGGGAAATGAATAGACTTTGGAAGTATACACAATAGGCACACATACTTCTACATCTTCATTGTATAACTTTTTTTTCTTTTTTTTTTGAGACAGGGTCTCGCTTTGTAGTTCAGGCTGGCCCTCAGCTCACTATGGTGCCCAGGCAAGCCTGGAACTCAGCAATCCTCCTGCCTCTGCCTCCCGAGTGCTGGGATGACAGGCGTGAGCCACCACACCTGGCATTGTATGACTTTTAAAATATAATTTTAATTTTAGTTAAGCCTCCCTCATTCCCAGTCAATAAAATGTGTTACTAAACCTCTACTGATATGTGTTGGAAATTAGAAATGATGCGTATGAAGACTCATTCAATGCATAGTAGCTACTAAGGATTAAATTCTCTTACTCAAAATCCATCCATTGAGATACTTGAGGTTTTCACATCTGTGTTATTAAAAGTGAGAGAACTTGGAAAATAATTATTTTGATAAAATCAAATTTTAGGATAGCACTTTATATCGATTAACAATTTTAATATCAGTTTAAATTTTATCACTCCTCCTCTCTCTCTTCCTTGTCACCATAACCACTTCTGTTTGGAAAAGGAAAATCTGTAAGAATTCGTAAATCTACTTGAAAGCCTAACTGTACAGAAGCCATTAATATTTTATTAGTAACATCACTGCAGCTGTCTTTACATAACATTTAATCTTAAAAAGAGTTTTGGATAGATTTTTCTCCATTAAACAATGTAAGATATATCTATTTTCATTGTTTCTAATATGGCTCTTAGCTATAGCTATGTCATAGGATTTAGAAGGAAGTGTTCCATCATAGTTAATGGAAATAACATTAAATATTGTAGAGAGATGACTTTGATGATACTTTCATTAATTGAAGGTTGCCATAAGAACTTAAGGACAATATTAAGCACTTCAGAGTTGCTAAGGAAGCAGCTACTCTGTTTCACCTTTATTGTCATTCTTCACACCTCCACCTGCGTGGCATGCCTGATTTAATTCAAGAAGATACTGCAGTGTAAAGGTCACGGTAGAAAATGCAAAAGAGTGTACACGATTATGTTCATTTCTTAACCAGAAAGTGTCTTAGGTCGCCGCATCATTTTTCTATACCTGCATGTCACAGGTAGCACTTACTGCTTTTCATGAAAATAGATACCAGTGAGATCTTCTAGTCTACTGTAATATAGTAATTAACATCTTTCCTTTTATGATGGCTGTTAAATGGTCTATAACCTCTGCTGTAACTAATGTTTTGGTCAGTTCCATATCAAAATTATCTAGTCTTATCATCTTCTGAATGATTTTTTTTTTTGAGACAAGGTTTCACTTTGTAGTTCAAGCTGGCCCTGAGCTCACTATGTAGCCCAGGCAAGCCTGGACTCAGCCATCCTCCTGCCTCTGCCTCCCAAGTGCTGGGATTATAGGTGTGAGTCACCACACCCTGCTTTCTAAATGATTTTTAAATGTTATTCCATGTGTTGAACCTGAAAACACTCCAATGTTATGTCAACCTTCCATTTCACTGTAGATCTTTAAGTATCCCTATAGAAATCAAAATAACTAAGTCTGAATTTAATACACAACTTTAAGCTTTGTTTGGGACAAAAGACAGAAAACAAATTTCAGAAGTCTAAAATAAGTCACGTTTTGAATAGCCTTAAAATTATCACTGTAGTGATCTGCATTAATTTAATAAATATATATTTATTTATCTTGATGTTAACACAGTATATACACATAAATAATATAGCAATGATAAGGAGAGATAATGAGATTTAATGGACTCTTTTTGTCTATGAGTTTTGTAACTGATATAACTGGAAATATGAAAATTTAGCAGACAGTTTCATTCTAGAGACATTACTAAAACAAGAAATAGTAATAAAACTAAGGAATAAAAAAGCACCAAAACAAATGGCTTCAAGATTCCATATCCTACAAGAATGTACTACAGTGTGTGCAATTAGAATACTTAGATAAAATAGTCTCAGTGCCACGCATATCCTTTACTTATAGTCACTAATAACTTTTACTCATAAGCATTCCAATTCTAAGAATTACTTTCTGAAAGACAATTTCATCGTTGTTCCTTTACTGTTAGTTTTCTAAGACTTCTAACAACTCAAAAATTGTGGAGGATCATAACAAACTGAAGATGAGCTAGATTAGCAAAGACATACTCTGATAGTAGTTTCATAAGCTTTACTATTTTTTTCTTATTCCTTTAATAGTTGTGCATAATTTTCCACATTTACTTTTCAGATGGAAAACATACACCCAACAATAATATGTGGGAGAATCTGGAGAAAAAGAAGATGTTTGACAAGGCCTGGTCAACACTTGTCAATTTGTCAAGCACTGGGTTTTTTTTGTTGTTGTTGTTTGTTTGTTTTTGTTTTTGTTTTTGTTTTTGAGACAGTGTCTCACTTTGTAATTCAGCTGGCCCTGAGCTCGCTATGTAGCTCAGGCAAGCCTCAAACTCAGCAATCCTCCTGCCTCTGCCTCCCGAGTGCTGGGCTTGAGCCACCAAACTCGGCATTTGTAGTATGTGATAAGATTGCCAATGGGCATGAGCCACGACTCCTGGTATTGCAGTATGTGGTTACCGAGGATCTAACCAGGGACCTTGCGCTTGCAAGGCAGGCCCTGGAACCACTGAGCTAAACCTCTGGCCCCCTGTTCTGTTATAGGATTTAAAAAAAAAACTATGATATACATTTCCCACTCAATAAAATCATCTTTACAATAATTTTTGCATCAAGCTCGGATGTGGCTCCCTTTGCACAGGAAAACTATGAACAATATTTCCCCAACTCCAAGCCACACAAATGCAAGTAGCAGGCAGAAACGGGGGTGACCACAAGAATACTCCCTTGTAAGGAAGATCTGTACAACTCTGAAATCCTCCTGCTAGGAGAGTACAATAGTGGCCACCTTAATGTCGAAAAATTGTCCTGAATCCCACCCAAATTCTGCTACATTCACTATAGAATTGAATCATTCTCTGTGGTGCTTCTTTGAGAGTTCATTTTTTAATGACTTTCCAAAGCTCAAGATGAAATGGCATTCAGAATATATGCTTCTTGAGTGGCTTTTGTCTTTTAAGATCTCTTGTAGCCTGAAGCACATGGAAGGTTCTAAGGTCAAAACTTCAGCTCATCACAGCCATGAGGCTCAGGCACCGCAGAAGTACAGTTCCCATAAAAGTAGTACAAATTGCTTCTCTTTGACTCCTGACAACTCTATTCCTGAAAAGTCACGTGTGCTGTTATTTAACTATTCATTCTATATGTCACACTTTCATCAGAGTAATTTTATTCTTTCTCAAATATAACAGAACTCCTGTAAAGTTGTTGTGATGTTTCATTCAATTAAAAAGATTTAACAAGTTTCATGCACTTACTCATATTAACCCCGGTTTGGCTTTGTCTGCTTAAATTTTACTGTGATTTTTCTTTCAAAGTTGCTCCCTCCCCCCCTCCCCCATCTCCCTCTTTTGCAAAAGATCAGAATTCTCAAATCAGTGAATGGACTTTTGAAATTTAGACAAATTATTTCTAAGACAAAAATTCCATTCCATTTAGTTTTTCAAAGTTTTCCAACTTTTTCTCAATTTATTTATTCTGCTAATAATTTAGGTTGTTTAATAATAGCTTCATTACATGTATTTGTTCTTTGAAACTCTTTTCTCGTATCTACAAGTTCAGAGGCCAAGAGTTCCAAAGCCAGCCTTTCTCAGAAAAGTCTTCCTAAACTTTTTGGTAGTATGTTCTTTAGATATTCATTTGTGAACTTTCCAAAACGTCTCCTTATCATCTATTCTCTCAGAACTGTAATAATTCCTTACATAGATTCATCAAGAAGAATTGTTGCATGAGAAATTTGGATATTCTTTGTAAATACAGGTGTAAAAGACTTCTTCAACAATTACTAAGTTTAAATTTCATATATGAAAGGGACTGATACTCATTAAGTTTGGTACATAAAACAATTCCTGAGACACAACGTGAGATGCCACAACTTTACTTAAGAATAATCAATAAAGAGAGTCTATGATCACTGACCATTTGGAGCTACAAGGATAGAAGAGGTTGTTAAAAACAATTTTCAAAAATTTTCAGTGCCGGGTGTGGTGGCTCACGCCTGTCATCCCAGCACTCGGGAGGCAGAGGCAGGAGGATTGCTGAGTTGAGGCTTGCCTGGGCTCCATAGTGAGTTCAGGGCCAGCCTGAACTACAAAGCGAGACCCTGTCTCAAAAAAAAAAATTTTTTTTTTCAAAGACTGCACAGATTGAAGGAAGATTGGTGAATTAACTCATTAATGAATTTGTCAGTTTTAATATGGACATAGTAAAATATTAATATGAGAATTGTACTTCTCATAACACAGATTCATGATCACTCACCCAAGTAGGAGCTTCAGCCCTGGAAAAGACAGGGTGGAGATGTGTGATACGAGAAAGAAAAATCACACTGATGAGTCAGGTCAATAGGAATCGCATCAGGCTCTAATTTTTGGAATAAATGCCATCAACCATTCTTTTTATAAAACAGTAGAGGAGTTACCAAAATCCCTGTGCAAAGGATGTCAAGGGTGACTCAAAGATGATCAATTGATTAAATATCTTGTAATTGTCATCTATAAAAAGTCAGCAAAATCTGTCATTTTTATTCCAGGTTGGTAGTAAATGACCAGAAGAAAGATAGAAAGAAAGAAAGAAAGAAAGAAAGAAAGAAAGAAAGAAAGAAAGAAAGAAAGAAAGAAAGAAAGAAAGAAAGAAAGAAAGAAAGAAAGAAAGAGAAAGAAAGAAAGAGAGAGAGAGAAAGAAAGAAAGAAAGAAAGAAAGAAAGAAAGAAAGAGAAAGAAAGAGAAAGAAAGAAAGAAAGAAAGAAAGAAAGAAAGAAAGAAAGAAAGAAAGAAAGAAAGAAAGAAAGAAAGAAAGAAGGAAGGAAAGAAAGGGAGAAAGAAAACAGAAAGTGTAGGAATGATGCAAATGTATCATTATGTTTGTCAGTAAGAAATACTATATTTTGTTATTACCATTGAAAATGTTTTTCAATAAGAACTTTTAAATATCCCCATAAATTCATATATAACCCAACTGACCCAATTGTTTCCCTGATTATTGTGTGTAAACCCTAAACAAAGAAACTTTTAGAAACTATAAAACAAAAAGAGACAAAAAAAACTTTAAAATACAAAAAGACGAACGAGGGGAAACCTAAGTATCTTTAAAGTAACATTAGATACTTTATGCATATTATGGTATAGAACCCCAAATGATTATTATTATCATAATAGTCTGAGTAAATATATATAATCCTGATTTAATTATCTGCTAACACCTATAGGGAAGAGATTGAAGATATGAATTATAAAATCAAATTTTATATATATATATATATGATTATGTCAATTTTTTTTTTTGAGCCAGGGTCTGGCTTTGTAGTTCAGGCTGGCCCTGAGCTCACTATGCAGCCCAGGCAAGCCTCGAACTCAGCAATCCTCCTGTCTCTGCTTCCCAAGTGCTGGGATGACAGGCGTGAGCCACCAGGCCCAGCGATTATGTCAAATTTTTATGTACACAGACAGACACACTATTATGTGAAACCTCTTTCGTGAACTTATGAAAGACTTGCAGTAGGTAAGAAATGGTAATCTGATATTATAAACATTTCATATGTTAAATCATGACACCTCTGGGACATGTTCCCCTGGCACAATAAACTATTCTTCTATAATAAACCCTTCCAGTTTTATAGTAAGGCTGAAAGCTGTTTCACCACTGCAAAGCACACAAAACAGAACATTTCTTGCTATTATGCCAAATAAATGAAGTGAAACAACAAAGAGACCTTTAAATGAACTGTGTTTTATGGCTAAAGCACGCAGAAGATTAAAGGAAAACCCAGCTTGGCGTGCACTCAGCCACGCTGCTGATACATCCGCGTCCGAGTGCGAGCCAGGGGCGACCCCGACAGGCTCCTCCCAGCCCCCACTGCAACTTTTGAAAATGGCCTGTAACATGCAAATTATATCATTTAAAATTCGGAGAAGGGAGAGAATAAAATTATTATTTTTCACTTCTACTGTAGGTACAATAAAATCAATGTGCTTTGAATTTCATCTGCAAATATTACCAAAAAATATTGTAGCCTATTGAACTCTTCAATCTTTAGTTTCTAAGCTTTGGAAATACGATTTAGGGATTAAAATATGAATCTGGTTTTCTATTTTTTGAAAAATATCTTCTCTCCTGTTTCCTTAACTCAGACCTCATCTTTCTGCATTATTTATTAATGTATAAGATGCATGTTCCCATAAAATTTATCCCCATGAGAATATAAATTTATGTAAGCTGATATTAATTATGTAAAAAAACAAGTCACTTATACTTTCTTAATCTTGCAGGAAATCAATTGTCATTCATACGTGGAATGATTTAACACTGGAATGTTTTACACGGTGTTATTGAACCCTTTATACCACATAGCAGTCTTGAGTCAGTTTTCTAGGTGCACGGCATTATGTATATCTGAGGCCAATTCTTTCTTAACATCTGTTGTTTTTTTTCTCTGAATAATCTCTTCCACAACAGTAAAACTAGAAGCAGGAATTTCCTACCACCAGATAATATCTGTCTCCCTCAGTGCTCCTGGGTTTTATTTTGTCTTTAAATATACTTAATTTATTTTCTTCCTCTGAGTTACCAGCCTTTAAAAATCCACAAGAATTTCAAAAGAGAAGAATGAAATTTAGCTTATCTGTCTACATGCAGAACTTACTGTTATATACTTGTATAATTTTCTTTTCACTCTTTAATATTTAAAAAGTGCCTTATTTTAAGCATTTCCGTATTCCTGTGTTTCAATTCCTTCTTTATTTTTTCCCTGTATGTATTTGCTCAGGAAATCCATGGCTCATTTTTTCCGCGGGATTTATCCTTATTTTGGCTTTGAGTATAATATGTATTTATATTTATTTGTTTGTTTGTCTATTGTGCACTATGCTCAGTGCTGGGCACCTTTATTCACTAACTGATCCGATTTTCCCCACCCTCCAGGACTCAAAGCCAAAGGTGGCGGGATCAGGATTGGAGCTGAAGAACCGACGTGTCCCCAGAGCCCACATCGGCAGCCACTAAGCCCCACTCGGGGCTTTTCTACCCAGCAGTCCTTCCGGGTCCCTCCCGCTAAGCTGGGCCACAGCGCGCTTGCGCGTGGCCCCTCTCTACATCAGCGATGACGCCCCTCACAAGGTCTAATCTTCCACTTAAATATTCCGCTTCTTTCTGAGTTCCGCACTCAGGTCTTGAGTCTGTGATCATGTTGTATATATAAAATGTACCAATAAATAATTCATTTACATATATGTGTATATGATTCTAATGAAAATTACATTAGAAAAATTTAGAGTCAATGCAACTACATTTGTTTTGTTATGATAAATATTAAACCCACAGGCCTCGCACGTGTTAAAAGGGGCTCTACCATTAAACTACATCCCCTGTCCTCATTGTAATGGAATTTAAAGTTTTATAGTAATCTTCTGAAGTAAAATAATTGTATTTTTTTAATATTATGGTTTGACTCAGACAGTAGAGAATTAAGAAGATATATATTTAAAAAACTGATTCATTAACATCATACTGCTAGTTTGTTTATGCTGTAACACATATTATCTCTATCCATTACATTATAAATTTGAGATCACACCATATTTTCATAAACCTTAACTTATACATAATATCAAAAGCATATTTGTTTTTCTAAAAAGTTGATTTTAATTATCTGATGGCAACCCATGCTGTAGTTGTTTAGTAAACTATTTCAGATTTAAAAAAGTATTTGCCTAAATGTGTTGTTATTGATCGTGAAATGATTTTCTTTTACATTTTTGACTCAATGACCCAGATTCCTTTTGCTCACTTAGCCTTTTATATTACATGACCTTGATATCATTTGAAAGCAGCAGGGAGGAAAAAACACACTTTTCCTTTAAGAATCTTGACCTGGGAAGATGCTGTTCATGTTTGGTATATTCCATTGCTCAGAACTGTCTATAAAGGAAAGTACTAGCCATGGACATCCTGGCTTATAGACACTGTCCACAGTTAAGTAGCCATATTCTTATTTTCACCTTATCCTACAGTGATAACAACATCTATTAAAATGTATATATAGATTAATTATAACATATATGCACTGAAACAGAAAATTATCTTTTACAGAACAGAAAATTGTTCTTTTAAATTGTAGAAGGACAGCTTGGTCCAACCTCATGAGATTCCACAGTGAATAGCCATTATTCTCCAGGCTGGCTGTGTACTTCTAGCATCTGCAGACTGAATGGATACTTTTTTTTTTTTTAACTTATAAGCTCCAAGTTTCCTTCAGCCCATTCTACAACTCTAAAAAACATTATTAAGTGATGCTAGAGAAAGTAGACTTCCACACTGTGTTCTCATGAGACAAAACTCAACTCACTAAAGACACAACCTAAGAGAAATAAACTTGTTTAAAATACTGTGAAGAGTACCGCTTAATAAGATCCATTTAGAAAGATAATATTTTTCAAAAATGGCCACATAACATATTTTCAGTCTCCTGATATTCCAGAAATGTCAGAATCAGCCTCATGTGGAACTAGGCATGGTGGCACATGTAATCCCAGTACTCAGGAGGATGAGGCAGTAGGATTGCTATGAGTTCGAGGCCTGCTAGGCCACCATAGTGAGTTCAAGACCAGGCTGAACTGCATAACGCTACTCTGTCTCAAAAAAAACAAAACAAAACAATATAAAACAACAACAACAATAAAAATAAAACTTTGTGCCTCAAGGAAAAGTAGAACTATGTTACTTTCCAGGCTAGTTCATAAAAGATAAGGTTTCCCTCTCCCTTTCCTTTTAATCTGTCTCCTAAAATAATTATGTTCTCAAGAATTAGTAAATTTTCATTTGAGTTTAGCAAAGGAAAATGGTTTTAGCTATAACCAAGAACGTCGCTAAGTTTTGGATGTATTTTACACAGTTTTTGTGTTTCTATGCCACTTACAAACACAGACGGAGATACCCTGTAGGGTAACACCCCTATTCTCAGTTGTATCATTATGCATCCTCAAAATTCACAACAAACACAGTTCCGGTCGGTCACTTGACTCGCTGCGTCCAACAGGCTCCGTGAAGCAGCCCCGCTCTCACTACCTTTAGCTTTAGTTGGCTTCTCTTTGAAGCTTTGTGGCGCTGCGGGCGTCGTGACCCCGGCTCTGTGGCCGGAGGAGCTCAGCAGTGTCTTCGAGGACAGTCTTCCTTTACTTCGTTATCTTCCACGTAACTGGAATCTCAGCTCCGTAAGAGGAGAAACACATTTTCGTTTCCACAATGCAGAAGGCAATTGCTTTTATATGGCAAGTGCTCAATAATCATTTTGAGTGAATCTTTTATTTGAAAAATCGCAAAATGAAAACTAATACTTCACAGCATTCTTTTCAATTCTTCTTTTCACATTATTCCTCCTAAGGGCACTGTTAAACAATTTCAACCACCCAGAGTTTAACAAATTTTTAAAAATATTTTTAGGGCTGGAGGGTTAGCTCAGTGGTTCCGGTGCCTGCCTCGCAAGCACAAGGTCCTGAGTTTGATCCCCGGTAACCACATATAATGCTGGCGTGGAGACTCACGCCCACCAGCAATCAACACCGCATACCACAATGCCGGACGTGGTGGCTCACGCCTGTCATCCCAGCACTCGGGAGGCAGAGACAGGAGGATTGCTGAGTTCGCGGTGGCTTGCCTGGGCACCACAGCGAGCTCAGGGCCAGCCTGAACTACAAAGCGAGACCCTGTCTCAAAAAGCAAAAAAAAAAAATTTTTAAACTCTTCCATATATTCTTTGTCCATTCAACAATTCTCTGTGTGGAGTCCTTTATCAAACCCTTCTTTATACACATAACTGTGACACGTGGGAGTACACAATCAAGAGTGACCAACGTGCATGTTTTTTTTTTAATCTCTTTACCAAGGAACTTTAAGCTGAGCAGAAAAAAAAAAACACACACACACACTTTAAATATATATTATACTTTCAGCATCTAAGACATTTTTAATTGAATTTTTTATTAGTACATTTCATATTCCCAGCACGATCTCACTCCACAATGGGAGTTTGTATCAGTATGTGACTTGACTATATTCCCGTTTCCCCCATTCCCCTGCCCACCCACAGTCCCCAACACCACATATACATGTTTTTAACGTCATATATTTTTACCCTTCCTTATGTACCCTACACTTTTCTCTTTGAATATTTTCTATTTCACACTATCATACATTCTAGAACTCATTTACATCTTGAGATTCTCGTACCAGAGAAAAAGTACAGCATTTACACATCTATGACATATTTATTTCACTTATGAGCATGTCTTGAAGGTACATCCGTATTTGAACATAAAATGAGTCACATTTATCATTCCTTATGGAAGACATTGGTGAGATGGTGGAGTCAGAATTTAAAATACTTAGCGCCCAGACCTTTAGAAATACTAGGCAATTATTCCTTTTTCTAGTAAATTAAATCTAGACTCTTTCTTAGGTTATTTTAAATGTTCATCCCTTTACCTCTTTAACCCACAGAGTAGCATAAAACGAGCGCCTACAGACTCTGCTGTGTTCACAGAGAAGTTAGCTGCTCACTGCGTTCATCCCGCACCCCCTGGTCTTCTCTTACAGCTCAGTGACTGAGATGAACGATCCTCCTTTTTTATTCGGCACTGAAATTTACCACCTATACTATTCTCCACAAAATTAGAATGAAAAAAACCCTACTCTTTCTATGAGATCAGAGAGGACCCACAAAAGCCAAAGCAAACTTGAGAAAGAAAGAACAGTGATGGCGGAATCATAGTGTAGCTGTCAAGTTATGCTACAAAGCCACTGTAACCAAACTCAGAATGGCACTGGTATGAGAACAGATACAAAGACCAGCGATTTAGCTAGTGATTCCAGCATCTGCTCAGCAACCACAAGGTCCCAAATTCGAACCCCACTAATCACATACCATAATGCTGGGTGTGTTAGTTCACACCCTTTATTCTAGTACTCAGGAGACAGAGGCAGGAGGATTGCTGCGAGTTCGAGTCTTGCTTGGCTACATGATGACTTCAGGGCCAGCCTGAACTACCAAATGAGACCCTGTCTCAAAAACAAAACAAAACAACACAATAAAAAGATATGAACACCAGTGAAATAGAATAAAAGACACAGAAACAAACCCATGAATCTATAACCATCCGATTTTTCACAATTGGTATGAAAACATATAGTTGAGAAAAGACAAACTGTTTAACAGATATTTTAGGAAATCTAGACAGCCTCTTGCAAACTATTGAAACTAGATCCCTAAAACTGATCCCTTACTGAAATCAAATCAAAGTAGATGAAGACATTAAACATAAAGCCAAAAATGGGAAAATGCTAGAAGATAGCACAGGAAAAAATATTGCAGCTGTAGACAGAGATGAAATCACCTTGAAATAACTTCAAAAGCACAGAAAATACTGTCAATCTTCAACAAATGGAATTACATCAAATAAAAAGTCCTTGGACTGCACAGAGAATCAAGATTCAAGAGACACCCATTGGGTAGGAGACAATCTTTCTGTTCTGTTATTAGAGAATTGATATGTAGAATTTAAAAAAAAACTAAAATGCATCCCTTTTCCCATAAAAAGTAACAAAATCACCTATATAAGATTCACAAATCAAATATACTGAATAAACATTCCTTAGTAGGAGTACAAATGGCCAAAAAGGAGATGAATATATATTCTGCATTATCTAGAATCATTACAAAATTGAAACAAAATTACTTTGAGATTCTATTTCATCAAAGTCAGAATGGTTATCCTTAAGAATCCAACAAGAAAATGAATGTTGGTGAGTGTATGAAGAGAAAGGAAACTTTGGACATTGTTCATGGAAGGTAAAGGAATCTAACGACAAAGGAATCAGTGTGAACACTTCTGAAAAATTAAAAGTACAAATACCACTTCACCCACCTCACTTCTGATTTTTATATATATATATAATTCATTATATCACTCTTTATATGTGTATATATATATACAGCTTAATCTATCTATCTATCTATCTATCTATCTAACTAGAAATGAGGATGAAATGGTATTTGTATTTTTGTGTTATATATTTATATGTATGTATATATACATACATGTTGTCTTTTTAAAATATATAACCATAAATAAATATGGGTGTATATATGTATGCATATACATGTAAATATATTGGCATGCATGTGCATATACATGTGTACATATGTGTGTATGCATGTATACGCAGACATATACATACACATGTGTATACATACATATATGTGTATATGTGTATATGTACATATATGTATATATGCATATTTACCCATATTTATTTATGGGTATATATTTTTTAAAAAGACAACATATATATATTGATATATGCATACTTATATACATATAGTTTGGTGTATATATATTTATTTATGGGTATATATTTTAAAATTAAAGACAACATATATATTTTATATATAATACATATATATTATATATAATATATATATTATATATAATATATATATGGATATATATAAATGTATATATCCAGTGTCTAAATTCACAGCAGTTAAGTTTTGGAAACAATTCATATGTAACTCAATGAATGAATGAATGAATGAAGAAAATGTGGCTTATGCAAGAAAGAGAAATATTTTTCTACCAAGTAGAAGATTGAAATCATACTACTTGAAGCAAATTGAATGTATAAAAAATAATTATGTAAAACTGTATAAGCCAGTTTCAGGAAGTTATATACTACATATTTTTTCTCTTATGAGAAGCCAGACAAGGAATTAATTAATTAATGGAGTGAGGGGAGTAAAATAGAAGGTAGACTTTTGGAGATAGAATATGAGGAGGAGGAAAAGGGAAATGGTGTCAAGATTGAAAATGATCCAGATATATGAAATATATGTACTAATTTCCCAAAATAAAACCCACCGTTCTGTATTACTAACATGTTTTGGCGTATTATTACATAGTAGAGTGACTATAAACAATCATATACTAATAGTAAATGAAATATAAGTTCATTAAACCGAAACACTTTTTTTTTTTTTTGAGACAGGGTCTCGCTTTGTAGTTCAGGCTGGCCCTGAGCTCACTATGTAGCCCAGGCAAGCCTGGAACTCAGCAATCCTCCTGCCTCTGCCTTCTGGGTGCTGAGATGACAGGCGTGACACCACGCTCAGCTAAAACAGACATTCTTCATAGCAAACATACAAAAGGCCAACTGGTTTACCAAAAATTTTCAAATCCCAACCAAAATGAAATCCAGATGCCGCCTTATCCCAGTAAGAAGGGCTGCTATTAAGGACTAACAATATAAATCAGTATTAAGGATAAAGTTAAAAAAAACACCTTGCACACTATTGGTTGGAATGTTAAATAATACAAATTTTATTTCAAAGAAAACAGAAGTAGGGTCCTAAAAATAGAATTAGAGCTACCACATGATCTAGCATTCCGATTCTTGGATATACATGCAACTATAATCAGATGGTCAGTCTTCTGCCTCCCCATGTTCTTTCCAGCATGATCGACTGCAGCCAGTTGTTGATCCCACTAATAAATGTATAAACCAACTGTGATACCTATAATCATGGAAAACTACTCATCCATAAAAAATGAATGAAATCCTTTCAGTTGTACCAGTATCAGCATAACTAGAAATCATCATGTTAAGTGAAATAAACTAAGCAAAGATTAAGAGCATGTGATGTTTCATATGTGGAATTTAAAGATTTGATCTATTAGAATTACGATCAAACTGTGATTACTATGGGCAAAAAAAAAGGGGGGGAACGTTTAGTCAGTGATCCCTAACCTACAATAATAAGGAAGCATTTTGGCATGTTATTACACAGAGAGTGACTGTAGATAATAGTATATATTTTAAAGAGCTCAAAGAAGATTTTATTGTCTCAGTGCAAATAAATGTTAAATATGGCAATAGGTATGCTTAACACTTATCAGAACATTGCATGGCATCACGCAGAATCTATAAATTCATGGTTTTCTGGACCTAAATAAATTTAATTTAAAGAAGAAAGATTCCACCACTGTTTTCAAATCTCTGTAGGAAAATACATTACTGTAATGAATTAGTAAATAAAAATTGACAAATCACACTTATCAACTTTCTGCCTGACACCTTTGAGGACTTTTCATTAATTCATTCCAGAGCTAGAAAACTACCCAGATTTTTTTTTCCCAACAAATTTTTATTAAAATTTTTTCCCCTACCAAAATAGTCATGAATGCATCTCTTCCTTTTTTGTGGTCTTCAGCATGTTTTCTTTGACACTAACAGCTCTTATCGAATGTGTTCGTAAACCAACTTAGTTCTCAAAGTGCTGAATTTCCCAAGATTCCTATTAAATAAATAAAACTTTCAAGTTAAAATATCAGAAAACTGTTGAGGGATTCTTAAATGTAAAAAATATGCAACTTTTTACTGACCCAAATTATCTTGTTCTTGGCCAATTATGTAATTCTGTCTTTAATTAAAGCAGTAGTCCTTAAACTTGTCATATTTTATTCTCCAATTTAGACTTCAAGTAATAGTCAGGTAGTATCTCATAGTATAAATCAAAATACTTTCTTACTTTCTGAAACATATTATTGGTTTGTATAATTCAGTATAAATTAGATTACATTCTTTCTTTTAAAAATATTCTTTATTTCCCTTATTTTAGAATAACAAATTCACATTTCACAAACCTTGAGCTGCGCAGTCATCACATCATTCTTCTAATTTCCTTTTTCCTTATGGCTAACTTTTGTCACTATGTTTCAATTATGTCGTTCAACTTTTTTTTTTTTTTTTTTGAGACAGGGTCTCGCTTTGTAGTTCAGGCTGGCCCTGAGCTCACTATGTAGCCCAGGCAAGCCTCGAACTCAGCAACCCTCCTGTCTCTGCCTCCCGAGAGCTGGGATGACAGGGGTGAGCCACCATGCCTGGCTATGTCGCTCAACTTTGAATCAAGTAATATCGCGTTCTTAGAAACTTTGAAAATATTGTTCAGTAACCCTGAAAATTGAAGCTGTATGAAGTCCCCTTTTACCTTAGTTTCTACATTTCAGATATCAGGTTAGTTTTTCATCAAAGTCGACTGTAACAAGATTTAAAAGTATAAGGAAAGGTAGAGAAATGTAATGATGAGTAAACAATGATAAATCACATATTCACCTATTCTAGAAAAAATGATATATTCTCATACAGTTCATTCCTTGGACAGACAGATTAACAGCATTGTGATGTAAGACACCAGAGGAGGAAGAATATACTGCTAAAATAAGAAGTGAAAAAATATAGTTGTTTGGACATAAAAATACAGCATTTTAAGAGCTTTTAATGCTGTAAAAATACAGCATAATAGAACTAGATTGAAATCACAATTTGTAAACTGCTAGAAATAAATAAAAATGTATGCCATATGTGGAAATTATAGATTTTTTATATGGATCTGAAATGCATTACTCAAGCCACATGTACAAGGATGTATTTTGAATCTCAGACTTAGCACCAGTGTCATGGTGCTTGCACTGAGTATCACTGGCAAGCAGTCCAGGCCCAGTGTGAGGCTCTATTGTGTATTTGATGATATTAACGTGACAGGGGAAATAGGAGTACTCCGAATCACTGAAATACAATCTTAGTCATATGTATGTTCGTGTCATATTTTTATCTGAATAAAATTATGGCATACCAAATTTTAAAATGTATGTTACATTTAGAGGCCTTTATATTCTTAAATGACAGTAAGTACCTAAAATGTGGATTTATATCTTTCGAGAATCAGAATCCAGTGAAACAAAGTGGAAATAAATATCAAGCATTTCAACTTATTATTGGAAACTTTAGGTATAAAGTATAATCCCTGAGTTACTTTACCATATGTTCAGGCACCTTAAAATAACTCTCTTAAAGAAATTTAATGTTAAGATCAAGAGAAAATGAGAAAAAGCAAATGGGAAGAAACAACTCACAGACTGATTATACTTTTAAAAATTCAAAGCAAATATTCCGACATTTAATACTTCACTTGCCTGACTCCTAAAATGGAAAATAATTCCTGACTTGTTTGATCTGTAGAAAAATAATATAATCTTAAAATGTGTATAATACCATGTAAAAATTATAGACTGAAATGAATAATCTTTATGAAGATTATACTCAATATATATCTGTGAATATTTAGAATAAATTATCAATAAGTTTACAATAAAAATGAACCATTTCAATTTTAGTTTAGCACACGATGAAATAGGAGTCTAGCCTTAATTTTCAGCAAGCAGAAACCCAATTCTTGCAGCAACATTTATTAAATAGGCTATTTTTCCTCCACTGAAGGCATTTAACACCTTCGTCAAAGACAAGGTGGCCTAGTATGTCTGGGGTTGTTTCTACATCTTCTAATCTGGTCAATTAATCCTAAGATCAAAATATTGAAACAGAATCTCCAAACCTGGTGGAATAGAGATTGGGTAGGACTCTTGAAGACACTGGTATAGGAAAAGACTCTATAAACAAAACCTTGGTCACATGGGAACTATTACAAAGAATCAACAACTGAGACCTCATCTTATTAAAAAGCTTTTTCACAGCAAGAGAGACCACCAACAGAGTAGAGAGACAACGCACAATGTAGGAAAAAAATTACAAGCTATTCATTAGATAAAGGACTATCTAGAGTAGATAAAAAGCTCGAAAAATCAAAGCCTCCAAATTTAAAGATCCAATGTAAAAACAAATTGAATGGACACTTCAATGAAGCACAAACAATAAATTTATTTTTAAAAGTTCAACATCACTGTTCATTCATAAAATGCAAATGAAGACAATGCAGAGATTCCATCTCATTCCAGAAAGAATGGCTGTTGACAAGAAATCAATCAATAGCAAATGCTGGCAAAGCCGTGTGGAGAAAGGACTGTTCTGCACTGTTGGTAGGAGTGTAGACTGGTACAACCATTGGAAATTAGTGTGAAGGTTCCCCAGAAAAACTACAACTAGAAGTTCTATTCTAAATATTCTACTTCACATATTCCCCAAAGAATTAAAAACATCCTACCACAGTGACGAATGCACACCCATGTTTATAGCAGCACAGTTTTTAACAGCCGAATCTTGGAAACAGCCCAAATGCCCATCAACAGATGAGCGCATAAAGATGTGTAATTTTAAATAAAATGGAGTACTACTTGGCCATAAAGAAAGAAATTTGAGGGCCAGAAGTTTTGCTCAGTGGTTCTAGAGCCTTCCTCGCAAGCTCAAGGTCTCACATACAATGCTAGGTGTCGAGACTCACACCCACCAGCAATCAATACCACATACCACAGTGCCAGGCGTGGTGGCTCA
>PVIC010020243.1:0-29741 GCA_004025085.1 Thryonomys swinderianus | reverse complement strand
TCTGTTCATTTATGTGCAAATGGATACACCTGGAGGACACACTAATAAGTGAAATAAATAGATCACAGATAGGCAAATACCGGATCTTTTCTTTGATATGAGCACCTGTAGATGCAAATGAGCACTAGAAAGTATGACAGTTTTTGTAGAATGGGAAGTTTCCAAAGGAAATTTGGTGTGGGAATGTAATGAGGGGAAGGAATAAATATGATTCTGAATGAAAATAAAAGAGCATGTATATAGGGGGTGGGGAGGTGTGGGTGGGTAGGGATATGGGAAAACGAGAATTAACTTGTGTCGTATATTAGTACAAATTCCCTGATGTTATGTGTGATTGTGAGATGTATATAAATTGTACTAATAAAGAAATTTTTTTTTTGAGACAGGGTCTCGCTTTGTAGTTCAGGCTGGCCCTGAGCTCACTATGGTGCCCAGGCAAGCCACCGCGATCTCAGCAATCCTCCTGTCTCTGCCTCCCGAGTGCTGGGATGACAGGCGCGAGCCACCACGTCCGGCATTGTGGTATGCGGTGTTGATTGTTGGTGGGCGTGTCTCCACGCCCAGCATTATATGTGGTTACCGGGGATCGAACTCAGGTCCTTGAGCTTGCGTGGCAGGCGCCGGAACCACTGAGCTAACCCTCCGGCCCCTAATAAAGAATTTTTTAAAAAAAGAATTTCTAGTTTAGTACACAATGAAAGAGATAGGTCTAGCTTTAGTTTTTGGCAGGTTAAAGCCCAGTTTTTCCAGCACCATTTGTTAAAGAGCTGTCTTTCCTCCATTGAAGATGTTTAGCTCCTTTGTCAAAGATAAGGTGGCTTAGTGTATCTGGAGTTGGTTCTGGATCTTCTAATCTATTCTACTGGTCCTCAGGTCTGTTACTTTGCCAGTACCATGCAGTTTTTATCACAGTGGCTTTATAGTAGAGTTTCGAGTTGGGGATTATAATACTCCCTGCCATGTCGTGGTTGCTTAGAATTGCTTTTGCTGTTCTAGGTCTCTTGTGATTCCAGATGAATTTTTGGATGATTTTATCTAGCTCTGTGAAGTATGGTGTTGGGATTTTGATCAGAATTGCATTGAATCTGTATAGTTGTGGGAGTATAGCCATTTTGATGATGTTGGTTCTCCCTACCCAGGAACAAGGGATGTTTTTACATTTTCTGATATCCTCTTCTATCACCTTTTTCAGAGTCCTGTAGTTTTCAGAGTAGAGGTCTTTCATCTCCTTTGTTAGATTTATTTCCAGATATTTCATTTTATTGGATGCTATTGTGAAAGGGATTGACTCCCCAATTTCTCTTTCAGTGAGTCTGTTGTTTGTGTAGACAAAGGCTGTTGATTTTTGAGCATTGCCCTTGTGTCCAGCTATGCTACTAAATTTGGTGATTAAGTCTAGCAGTCTTTTGATTGAGTTTTTGGGATCCTCTAGATAGAGAATCATATCACCAGTGAATAAGGTCAGTTTAACTTCTTCCTTACCTATCTTTTTTCCTTTTCTTTGTCTTGCCTAACTGCTGTGGCTAATGTTTCCAGCACTATATTGAACGAGAGTGGTGACAGTGGACATCCTTTTCTCATTCCTGATCCGAATGTAAAAGGTTTCAGTTTTTGCCCATTTAGTATGATGCTGGCTGTTGGCTTCTCAAAATACCTTTTATTAGTTTGAGATAAAGTCCATCTATTTTAATTCTCTGTAGGGTTTGATCATGAATGGGTGTTGGACTTGGTCAAATGCTTTTTCTGCATCTACTGAGATGATCATATGGTTTTTTATCCTTGAGTCTGTTAATATAGCATATTACATTTATTGATTATGTGTGTTAAACCAGCCTTGCATCCCTGGGATAAATCCAATTTGATCAGGGTGTATGATTTTCTTGATAACTCTCTGTTTGCCAACATTTTATTGAGGATTTTTACATCAATGTTCATTAGAGAGATTGGGCTATAGTTTTCTTTTTTGGTTGGGTCTTTCTCTGCTCTTGGAATCAAGGTAAAGAGGTCCCATTTGACCCTACTAGTACCCTGCTAGCAATATACTTAAAAGAATTAAAAGAAACATATCATAAAGACATATGTGCACCCATGTTCATAGCACCTCAGTTTGTGATAGCCCAATCTTGGAAACAACCCAAATGCCCATCAACTGGAGACTGAATAAAGAAGATTTTTAAAAATAAATTGGAGTATTACTCTGCCATAAAGAATGACAAGTTTGCCAGGCGTGGTGGCTCACACCTGTAACCCCAGCACTCGGGAGACAGAGGCAGGAGGATTGCTGAGTTCGAGGCTTGCCTGGGCTACATAGTGAGCTCAGGGCCAGCAAGAACTACAAAGCGAGACCCTGTCTCAAAAAAAAAAAAAAAAAAAGAATGACAAGTTTGAGTCATTTATGTGCAAATGGACACAGCTTGGGGACACACTAGTAAGTGAAATAAATAAGTCACAGATATGTAAATAGCATATCTTTTCTCTGGTATGAGAACCTATAGATGTAAATGAGCTCTAGAATGTATGATAGAGTTTGTGAAATAGGAAATATTCAAAGGGAAAGTGGTAGCAGAAAATAGTGAAGGGAAAGAATAAATATGATTTAAAAAGAAAAAGCACATGTAGGTAGGGGGTGGGGGTTGTAGGGTGTGTAGGGATATGGGTAAAAATGAGAATTAACTCATGTCATATATGGGTACAAATTCCCCAATGTTGAGTGTGATTGTGAGCTGTATATAATATGTACCAATAAAGAATTCAATTAAAAGAAAAGAATTTCTGTTCATGGCCGGAGATTTAGCTTAGTGGTTCCAGTGCCTGCCTAGCAAGCATAAGGTCCTGGTTTGATCCCCGATAACCACATACAACAATGGGGGGGTGGTGACTCACGCCAACCAGCAATCAGTACCACATACCACAGTGCTGGACGTGGTGGCTCACACCTGTAATCCCAGCACTTGGGAGGCAGGTGCAGAAGGATTGGTGAGTTCAAGGCTTGCCTGGGCTACGTAGCGAGCTCAGGACCAGCCTGAACTACTAAGTGAAACCCTGTCTCAAAAAAAAAAAAAAATTCTGTGAATACAGAATTCCCAGACTTTCTCCAAAGGAACCTTTCCTTGCACAGCCTTACGGGCATTCTGTAGCATAGGTCTTGAAGATTTTTTTTCTAGAGGTCTATGGTTATCTCCTCTGATGTTCTAGATCAACTTTCTTTGGTCCACACAATGTTTGCTTAGTTGAACTATTTATTTACTTGCTTATTTCTTTATACCATTCTGGGGATTGAACTCAGGGCCTCAGACATGTTAGGCAAGTACTTTGCCACTGAGCTACATCTGGGGACGAGTAGCAGCTCCCCGTGCTCCTGTTTGTGGGTGTTATTAGTCCAGTCTGCTTCAGTCCCCACCATTCCCTATTGCTCTCTGACCCTGAGTATCAGCTGCTCTTCATAGTCATGTTTGCACTGCTGCTTTCTCAGAGCACAGAAACACTTCTGGGCCACACCTCCACCCAACACTGGATAAAAAGAGACTGGGCTGTCCCAGAGCCTTTCATTTTTACTCTCCCTCTTTGGATTGTATGTGTTTCTCGGTGAAACCCCTGCTCCAAACTGGCCCTCATGGTACCAGGGCTGCACTCAAACAGTCCTTCTAGGCCAGTTCCACAGATTCCAAGACGCTGGGAAGTGAGTAGGAATGAACCTTTGCGCTTCTTCTTCTGGGAGATGGGCGTGGCCATGGGGGGGTGTTCTCAGAGGTTGCCCCCCAGTGCTCTGAGAGAACCCTGCCCAGTTCTAACATAGGGTCCTAAAGGATGTCCTTGGCTACCACAGGTTTGCTACCTGTTTTGTAAATTAGATTTGACTGGCACACAGGCTCCTCTGCCTCTGCCATTTGTTTGCCATTGGTGTATGCCTCCTTCCTTGCTATGTGGAAGAGTTTAAGAGTTTTATCACAATCAATATGGCCCAGGAAGCCAATGTTTACTGCCAGAGCTTTTACAAAAAGAGTTTGCAGACCCCTTTTCTAACATAACAGAGCTTCCCATTTACGCACACTTTGCTATTGATCTTCCTAACGATCCCATGACATGGTCAGGGCAAAGATTATCAAAGTTACAAGGAAACTCGTTAGGATGTCAGCTGGGTGCAAACAATGAGCTCTGGTGTTTCTCATGAATTTCCTCATTGCAGCCTTAAGAAGTGATTATTTTAAATTTACAGAAGCTCAGAGAGTTTACTGAGCGGCCGCATCTCCAAGGCAGTGTCTTGTTCTCCTGCCTGCCCTGAGGCAGCAGTCTCTGGCCCTCTCTGCGGGGTGACGCGGTGCGGGCCCTCGGCAGGCTCAATCTGGCACAACCGCGGGAGCTGCAGCCCTCACTTCCCCGGACCCTCACAACGGGCAGTCGACGAGTGATCACAGGACTGTTTCACCGGAGGCCAGTGCAAGGCAGTTCATTCGGGCCCCTCCTCATGCTGTCAAAAGTGGGGTTAGCCAAGGGGCTGCTGGGTCGATTTCCTGTACCAAAGGCCTGTACTCTTAACCGGTGCAGCCAGGTGAAAACAGAGATGCTTTAAATGCCAATCTTTGCTCCTTCCTGACCTTGCCTGCTGGTGATGACAGGACGAAGAAGCCAGGGACCTAGGGGAAGAGCCTAGAAAAGAGGGCAAAGGGAGGGGTCTGAGAGAGAGGAGCACAGCCTGAATGGCTACGGTGGGGACGAGGGCCAAGACATCGAGGCAAACAAAATGCAACCATGTGTTTCGTTGCAAGCTGTCCAGTGGTCTGTGAAGGGTAATAGATTCAAAGCTTGGAGGAGATATAATCCTGCCCAATAGGACAGGGCACATGGCCTCTCCACTTCCCCATGGAGTAATGTATGCTACATTAACTGTGTGCACTTAGCCCTCTATGTGCAATCATGTGTTTCTTGGCATCTGTGTTTTGTGTGAGAGGCAGGGCTAGCACAACCCATGGGACCAGTAGAAGGTTTCCTGCATGGGAAATAATGTGAGGTACCAGAGAAAAGCATTGACCCCCAAACATCTCCCTTACAGGCCTGCCACAAAGCCTGATGATCTTCTATTTCAGAGGCATAAATGTCCATCGTGAACTTGATACCCATAACTTCAACTAGGTATGAAATTTTATAGCAATTTATATTCACGTTCTATTAAATATAAAGTCAAAATAAATGTTATCTATCCTTTTTGCTATCATTAGCAATATAGTCAATAAAAAATGAGCGTCTACTGTGTTAATTACTTTTCTTTTAAAAATGGGAGAATAGGTGGATAGAAGAGAACAGTAAAAAGGCCAAGCTGATAAGTGTAACAGACTCGGCTATAGGGAGAGATAAGACTGGTGAGACAAACTGGAAGCGAGGTTTTGAATGTCAGACCAGGGATTTGGAACTTGAAGGGTACTCAGAAGGAGCTGTGGCCTACAAAACTGGGTGCTGGGAAGGCAGGGAAGGCATTGGCACTATGGCTCTGCAGATGTCTTTGGGAGTCACACTGGCAATCATTTCAGTAGTCTACCTTTCCTCATGATTTACCGTGGGTTACTTACAAAGTCTCTTGGGGATTTTATCCATCTGTGTTAAGTCATTCTGCCTCCATTTTGTGGATAAGGAGTCTGAGACTCGGCTGGGTGCTTGCAGAGGTGTTATCAAGCAGTGCAGCCCAGCGGGGCAATGATACCTGAGAGGACTTGGTTACAGGATATGCATGAGATGAGGCGGTGCTGGATGTGTAGGGCTGGTTCAGCACTAGAGCCAGGGCAAGTAAAAGAAGGGCGGGGTCAGGCCCCAAGCTCTGATCCTAGGATTTCCTCCTGGAAGGATTATCAAGCCCACTTCCTTGGTGAGAGTACAGCCTCCCCGAATCAACAGTGGATTTTGAAGGGAAACTCTGTGTAGGAAGGTTATGATTTTGAGATAGAGTAGGGCGTGGCAAAGCTGGCTTCGGAAGTAGGCATGACCTGTTCGTTACAAGATCCCAGAAAGTGGTTTTCAATAGGAGGCACAGAGCCGACCTATGAGAGCCCTGAGGTATGAGAGCCCAGCACGACCTTTCGAGACCCATATGTAGATGTCCTCAAGAGACTTGGACTGCGTAAAAAGAGGGGACAGCAATGAGAAGTTTGCTATTGTAACTTTCCACAATAGCCTATGCCGTGTTTCTCAAACACAGCATGTACTTTTATTTATTTTATTTTTATTTTTTTAATTGAATTCCTTATTGGTACATTTTATATACAGCTCACAATCACACTCAACATCGGGGAATTTGTACCAGTATATGACATGAGTTAATTCTTTTTTATTTTTTTGAGACAGGGTCTCGCTTTGTAGTTCGGGCTGGCTCTGAGCTCACTATGTAGCCCAGGCAAGCTTCGAACTCAGCAATCCTCCTGTCTCTGCCTCCTGAGTGCTGGGATTACAGGCGTGAGCCACCCATGCCTGGCGAGTTAATTCTTATTTTTGCCCCTATCCCTATCCACCCCACAACCCCCTGTGGTAGGGGAAAATAATGAGGAGAAAGAATAAATATGATTTGTACTTTTATATTTGTTTAACCCCCGGTTTCTCTTTAGTAGGCCCAAGCTCACTCTGCAGAGTCAGTTTCTCCCTCACTCTTCACTTTTACTTTCTTGAATAAACGTGGCCACCACCTTTTTTCCCACCTCATTTTGCCAATTTCTTTGTGTGAGATGAGAAGAACCTGGAATCTAACCCCGGAGAGAAAGAGACAAGTAACCCCGAACTGGTAACATTTAGTTGGTGAGCCACCTTTGCAAGCAGGTGACCCAAGAACAATCTCACGGCAAAGCAAGTCAGCTCCTTTCTTCCTGTCTAATACGCAAGGCCATGAATTGCTCTCCAGCCTAAGACTCTCTTCACCTGTTCAAATCTTGTAATGTCATTACCTCCCCCTCTTTCCAGAACATATTTCTTTTTTTTAATTGCATTCTTTATCGGTACACTTTGCATACATCTCACACTCACGGATAACATTGGGGAATTTGTACCAACATATGACACAGTCAATTCTCATTTTTACCCATATCCCCACCCACACCTCCCCACCCTCCATGTACATGCTCTTTTATTTTCTTTCAGAATCATATTTATTCCTTCCCCTCATTACATCCCCACACCAAATTTCCTTTGGAAATTTCCCATTACCAGAACATATTTCTTACCACAGACTTTTTATACCATGATACTGAAAACCAGGTATGGTGAGACATCTCCTTTATTTCCAGAGATAGCGCTCTCTCAGTTTCTCTTTCTACCTCTGTCTGTCTCTGTTTCTGTCTCTGTCAATCTGTCTGTCTCTGTCCCTTTCTCCCCCTCTCTCCTCCTTTATTTCTCTCTCACTCTTTGGCAAGAGGCCATTCTTTTACTCTCCAGGCCTAAGGAGACTGACATGATATAAACCAAAATAAAATGAAACAGCTTCATTATCTGCCAGAGAACAATGATTAAACTGGTCCACTTTGTGTCCTGATGAGCTGTCTGAACTATGTGTCCATGATCATTTCCTGTCTGGATTAGAACAACAGTAGTATGAACCGTCTGTGAGCTAGTTTCTTGGAAAGTTTATTCATTTCCTATCTCCCTGTCCTGAAGGCATAGAGCAGCCTATACTGAGTCAAATGTTTAGCTTCTATCCCACATGGTCAGAACATAACAAGTATCAAGTTGAGGTCCCAGCACAGCCACTGAGCACTTAGGTGGGGAACCTTCCCTTCCTCCAGCAGCTTTGTCAGTAACACAGGCGATGGATTCTCCACCAGGCGAGGGCATCACCCTAAGGGGCCCGACCTCTAGTTGCGTCTTTGGCTTCTGGGAAAGGCCGGAGAGAGGCAGCAGTGAGCTTGCTCTGGCCCTCCGGGACTTCCCACGCAAACCCAGCACTGTCTTCAGGGCTTCAGAGAACTCTCCCTCTCCCAGGAAGTTACCTGGATTAGCTGCACACCGCTTCAGATCACAGAATTGACGTCATACTTTCGCATGACAGATTTTGTAGATTGGGAAATTTCCAAAGGAAATTTGGTGTGGGAATGTAATGAGGGGAAGGAATAAATATGATTCTGAAAGAAAATAAAAGAGCATGTATATAGCGGGGTGGGGAGGTGTGGGTGGGTAGGGATGTGGGTAAAAACGAGAATTAACTTGTGTCATATGTTGGTACAAATTTCCCGATGTTATGTGTGATTGTGAGATGTATGTAAAATGTACCAATAAAGAATTCAATTTAAAAATAAAAGAATTGACGTAAACTGAACTCGTCTCGGTTCTAAACACAGGCTATTTATAGCGATGTCTGTGGCTCGGGGGTGGAGAAGATGATGCCTTTTTGCTTTTGGAGATCAAAGATGCTTATATGTATAGAGAGGTTTTTTCTTTTTTCAGCTTGTTTATTAGGATGATCTGTTTTCATTAGTTTTGAGCCATTTTCCAGGTGTGTTTCTCCTGCCCCAGCTGTATCACAAGTTCTTTTGAGGCAAGACTCACATCTAATTGTCTTCTGCCTCCAGTGCTCTACATCACATATTTAGTGCGTAGTGGAGTAGGCAGGCACTCGAGTGTTTGCCCCTCCCTAGCTTCACAGTGCCGGGTGGAGGGAGGGACGAGGCAAGCTGTGGGAGCCAGACCTGGAGCAAATCCTCACCTACTACCCCCTCAGCTACCAGTCAGCCTATTTCACATCCTTGCACCTCCTGATTCGTAAGACAGAGACACTGATGCTGCCTTTCTTTGCCTTCTTTTGTGGGTCACATGGGTTGAGAAACAGAAAGGACCTAGATCATGGCCTAACACATTATAGGTGCTTTATGCACGCTCACTGAGACTGAAATCTTGTAAGCAGAAATCTTGTAAGGTGCCGTGCCATCTTCACCCCCGGCCCCTCTCTTCTTCCAGATTGCCTACATCTAACTCAGCCAAGGAAGTGTCCAAGTGGAGAGGACACAAGGCCCAAGCAGGGTCCCCACCACAGCTGGGCCATTCTCTCCTTCCCAGGGTGGAGGGAAGTCACCCTGGGACTCAGCTCTCAGGGCCTCTCACTTGTTCCCGGAGCCCTGGAGTCTCCTGCCTGTCGCTGCTATTGCCCTTCTTCCTCCTCTTCTCCCCAAAGTCCTCCCCTGCCGCGGCCTCTGAAAGCTTCCTTAATGGAAAAGAAAAGAACAATGACTCAGCAGTGGTGGCCCAGGAATCTGATTGAAATTCCTGACAGGTATTTCTTGCAAAAACATTTCTCTTTATATAACAATTTAATCAGGCCAAGGTGCGATAAGCAGCGAGGTTAGCCATTCAACAAGGCTGTAAATGCAACCGAATCGTCTCCCGCTGACGGATGTGGTATAGGAATGGCCGTTTGTTAGAAATTAAAGCGGAACCAAAATCCATTCGCTGCCTGGTGACATGGAGTGCTGTTGTTACGGCTTAACACAGCCGTCTCCCGGGCACCGTGAGGCTGACATATGTAAAGCGGCCTCCTGCCCCTGCGCCAGCTGTAATTCAGAGGAAATATCATTTTAATATGCTTTCTCCACAGCCACGGACAATTGACCTCAGAGACATTTGATTTTCCTGGAGCCACAGGTTGGAGGCTGCAGAAGGAAGGGGAGAGGAGGCAGATGAGGACGATAAAGACAAGCTGCTTCTGGAGATCAAAGGATAGACTGTGTCTCTGAAAAGAAAACTAGCTCTTCTTACCCTCTGTGCTCAGAATAACTTTACACTTAATAATACCACAGTTGTCTCCTCTCCTCCATCAAAGCCTCTAATACTCCTTGTGTCGTTGCTATCATAAAGGGTCAGGGGTGTCAACGGGAGAGAGCACAGCTCGGTCAGATCTCAGGAGCAAATACTACCAGTCAGGAGCTTAGCAATGTGCCATCCCAGGCCAGGGAATCAAGCACTCGAGATTGGGACCAGGGGCCTTGTCTAAGCCTGGTTTATGCATAGGTCTCCTAGGACTCCTGAGCCCCAAACCTGTCTGGCACCCAAATCACAGCGGGTGTCAGTAACACAGGTCATGGATTCTCCACCAGGCGAGGGCATCACCCTAAGGGGCCCGACCTTTATTGCATCTTTGGCTTCTGGGAAAGGCCGGAGAGAGGCAGCAGTGAGCTTGCTCTGGCCCTCCGGGACTTCCCATGCAAACCCAGCACTGTCTTCAGGGCTGTCTTTGTATCACTAGTCACTGTAATAATGCTGAGCACATAGTAGGTTTATTCTGTGGTGAAGTGAACAAACGTATGAACCAAGCAGAATTTTCAAGGCTTGGCTATTTTGTCTCCATAAAATTCCTAATTCTTCTTAGCATCACTCTGGGGTTCTCTAAAAACATTCAGCGCCTCTGATACATTTAAAATCCAATTTGACTGAACCTACCCATCTTTCTCCCTGAACACAATCAGATTTATATGCAACATTTTAAAGCAGCCTATTTCATAAAGTAATAGGTTCCTGTACTTAAGTTCTTGATGGAATACCCATAGTTAGAAACACAGACAGCACATCACATTCTGCACCTTTACATTGTCAGGGCAAGAAGCAGGGTAAGAGTGCATTTTGCTAAGATTTCCTCCAGCCTCAAGTGCTGGTATTTTCTGGGAGGCAGATTTTTCCAACAATTACCTGATGCCAGACTCTCACAAGCTTCCTCAGCTTTGGTACAGGGCCAGGAAGCCTCCAGGAGCAAAAGAAAAACAAAAGGAAAGCTGTCACCATTACCCTCCCTGCTGAAGAGTCAAATGTCCATCATAAGATTCTATTAAGATCCACTCATTAAACTGGAGGCAATTGTATCATTTGCAAACAACAACAATTCATTAATCTAGACGGATCTGAATGTCATCCCCGTCCAAGGACTCAGCAGACAATTAATTACAGCACAAAGCTGGAAGGAAAAAAATACAGCTCATGAGACAAAATGGCACTCTCCTTCATGATATTCAAGTTTCCTACAGGTTTCAGAAATTTAGAAATGGATCAATGTCAGCAGGTGCAGATCCATAAAATTCTTGCATGGAGATTTTTTTGTGGCAGTATTTGCTTTGCCTGCCTGTCTTCCCGTCTGCCATGAGCTGCACCAGAAGGGTCATAGTGCTAAGCCTTGGATGAAGAGCCAGCTGTAGTCCTGGCTTTCTAAGACCACAGTTGAGAAAGAACAGCTATGTGGAGCCATAGCTCAAGACTGAGAGGGGCCTGCGCTGCATGAGGAACAGGTAGTGAGGTACAGGCAGCCCAGAGTCCTTTGAGCCATGAGACCAAGAAGACTTTGAGGAGCTGATGACCTTCCAGCTGACCTTCAGACATTGGTCTCCTGGCTGTACCTCCACACTTCCTGGCTGATCCCTAGGAAATGGGATCTCCCACCTCCACGTCCAGGAGACCGCTCCAGGTTCTCACAGCCCCAGTACTGCAGCTTTACCTCAAGTCTCCTATCCCTGACTTTCTTTCCAGAAAAGCTTAGCTCTCACCCAGGTCCATATTTTGACTGCTTTTAGATTCAGCCTCAGCTTCTTCCCAATCATAAGAAGAGGCTTGTAGGAGGGACTATCAGGTGAGAGCCTGAAATTGTTGCCAAAAGTTTTTACCAATTTACACAATAGACAGTTGCTTCTACAGTGGATGTACACTTATCAAAATTATTCTGTTACTGGGCCAGAGATTTAGCTCAGTGGTTCCAGCGCCTGCCTCGCAAGCGCAAGGCCCTGAGTTCAATCTCGGTAGTCCTGGCTTTGGAGACTCATGCCCACAGCCATCAATACCACATACCACAGTGCCCGGTGTGGTGGCTCACGCCCGTAATCCCAGCACTCAGGAGGCAGAAGCAGGAGGAATGCTGAGTTTGAGGCTTGCCTGGGCTACATAGTGAGCTCAGAGCCAGCCTGAACTGTAAAGCGAGACCCTATCTCCAAAAAAAAAAAAATTTATTCTGTTACCTATCACACTTGATGTCACATCTCAAATACCTTCCCTCACAGGCTTAAAAGACATTTGGTTTGGTTGTTCTTTGGGTTTTTGCTACATTTTGTGCGCTGTATGAAGGAACATTTCTTAACCATTGAAAAATAAACATCATGAAATCCTTAAAAGCAGGTGAGTCTATAAATGCTGGATATATTTTCTTCTGCTGCATCATGGTGATTTTAGGCTGGGACTCCTACCAACACATTAGAAGGCATTATCTTCTGGCTACACTTAGAAGAATCCTTTACCAGACCCAGCTACTGACGTGTGAGGTCAGGCACATGTAAACATGGGAGAGTTTAGAAACAGCAGTAACAGAGCACGGCCAGCAAATGAACATGAGGAGGTGTTTTAGTTTGGGTCTTCCAAGATGAAATGTGCAGGGATTTTCTCAGGGAACGTGCCTATGTGAAGGAAAATGGCGGTGATGGTAGGATGAGTTAGGGAGTCTTGGGGTTCTGTGAGACCAGGATGTAAATCTGATGCTGAAAGAAGGAAAGAGAAGAAAGATGATCAGATAGAAGTGTCCAAAACTGCCTAGCTATCTTAGAAAGGTTTGAGAAGTCTTAGAAAGTCTGAGAAGTCCCTGAACCAGAGTCAGCTGGAGGAGTTTCAGTGCATCTCAGCATCTGTGCTCTACTCAGCCTAAGGCCGAGAGCAACGGCAGGCATGGCCTGGCCTCCATGTAACATGGCTGTAGGCTTCAGTGTGCAGTGGCTGAGGCCCTGGTCACCAACTCTTCCTGTGGCAGGAGGCCGACAAGGCCCACTCGATCATTTCTACAATGTAGCTGCTGCACTGTGGCTGGGGGGTGGTGCTGGTGGTAGGATGGTAGAGGCTCC
Organism: Thryonomys swinderianus; assembly: GCA_004025085.1. Classification (NCBI taxonomy): domain Eukaryota; kingdom Metazoa; phylum Chordata; class Mammalia; order Rodentia; family Thryonomyidae; genus Thryonomys; species Thryonomys swinderianus. The sequence goes on along the minus strand of PVIC010020243.1, from coordinate 16,914 downwards.
TGGTTGAGAGAGGGCACCCTACAAGTTCCTTTCAGGCTTTAGAAAATAGTCCCAAGTGAGGCGCTTCAGGGAAACCCAGATGCCCCTCTCTCCCCTTATGCTCCCCGATGCTCTTCCAGTGTGAACTCCTCAGAATTAACCTAGTGTTTGATTAACTTCAGGACAGTCTTCTCAGTGGAATACAAGCACCCTTGGGAAGGGGAGCAAACCAGACCTTTTAAATCAAGTAATCCTCAAGATTAGGTGACCATCTAGATCATTCCCTGACCCCAAGGAAGAGGGGGAATAAAAGAACCTTGGTGTGGGAACCAAAAGGAAGAGGCGGGGCACAATACCCAAGGTAACTCTTGCTCTTACTGAGCTACGTGGCTGCTTCGTAAACCACCCCCCAGCATGGGACACAGGTTGTAGGGACTGACAGGTCCCCTGGGGATAGCAGGAGTCAAAATATGAAGGCGGTGGTTTCCTTTCCTCCTGAGAGTCCAGAATGCCTTGTTCCCTCTGGGGGTTATGCTTAAGGGGGATTTAGCAGACACAGCACAGATGAGTCTCAAGAGACTTATACCCCTGAGGAAGGAAAAGGAAACTGGCGTGGAGTGAACATGTATTCTGTACCATGTTCTCCATATGTGTTTATTCATCTGACATTCAGAACTAGCTTGTGCGGTGCTATTAGTCTCTCTGTTTTCCAGTGGAGCCGTTCGTGTCCACAAGGTTGGCTCCTGGCCACAGACAGCAAAGCCAGGGTATAAGTGCAGCAGAGTCTGAACCCAAAGCCTTGCTGCTATTACATACTGGGCTGCACTCATGAGGACAGCTTCGCCTGCCGGCCAGGGGTGAAATGGGAGAGAGAACACGGGGACAACGATCTTCCGGTCCCAGGCAGCCCGTGGGAAAGACAGTACCTGTCTCTGCAGGGGGAGGGGGGGAGACGGCTCTGCACGGACTCCGCATCCCATTCCCTGTTGGAGTGGGAAAGGTGGGAGGGGAACGGAGGCTCTGCCTTTCACAGTGTGTTTTCCAAGCTAAACTGAAGCTCGCTGCTTTAGAAGCAGGTCGGTGACTCCTCAACAAGTCATTCCAGATGAAGAACTGACTTTCTGTATCATTAATCATTTGGGCCTGCTGTAAGAAAGAGGACTGGGTGACCCAGGCTTGGATACAGACCAGGCCACCTGGGCCTGCTCTGTACGACTCCCTGACAACACCTTCTGCTCATTCTGTTACTACCCTTGTGACCACCGCCCCTTGCCACCTCCAACTTTTTTTTTTTTTTTTCCTTTTGAGACAGGGTCTCACTTTGTAGTTCAGGCTGCCTCTGAGCTCACTATGTAGTCCAGGCAAGCCTTGAACTCAGCAATCCTCCTGCCTCTGCCTCCCTAGTGCTGGGATTACAGGCGTGAGCCACCACGCCCGGCACTGTGGTATGAGAAATTGATGGCTGGTGGGCGTGAGTCTCCACACCCAGCATTGTATGTGGTTACCGGGATCGAACGCAGGACCTTGCGCTTGCGAGGCAGGCGCCGGAACCACTGAGCTAACCCTCCGGCCCGCCACCTCCAACTTTTTGCCCTGGCTCAAAATGGGCTGGAGCTCCAGAGCCTGCTCAGTTCCAGGCAAGTCTGTCCATAAAACACTCCTCACTCTGTCACTCTCTCTCTCCTTTACCCGAGTGTGGAAGCATAGGAGCCCAAGACCTTCCTGTTCAGTTGCCCCCTGGCTGCATCCCGAGCTCCTGTGCCACCACCAGCATCATAGCTGTCCTGGTTGTCATCGCTGTCATCATCACTAACATTTGGCTTTGAGCTTGGCTGTGTACCAGGAACATCCCGAACACTTCACACGTACTTAATTGTTGGATTTGGCTCATGCGATCAATGCTACCTTCAATTTTCAAGGCCCGGGGACAGCGAGTGACTTCCTTGCTGTGACTGAGCTAGAGGAACAAGGTGCTGGGGAGTGAATCACAGACAGTCTGGGCCCACGTTTCAGTCACTGCTCCGTAAACCCTTGTTGAACAAAGCACGATGAAAGGGATGGTGAGAGGGTATAGAGTTCCCGAAACTCCTCCAGAACTCTGTTTTTGTTACTGTGTTTCTCACGTCCTGTTCTGTGACCCCCACACCTAAATTCTCCCTACACCTTCCCCTGTCTTACTTTCTTATGTAGTTTAACAAAGGGAAGGACTCATGGTTGATTTATCGCTGTATCTCACAGTGCCTGGCATGTGACAGTGCTCAGACGTGCCTGGGGGTGAAGTGGGCAGTCTGGACTCAGGCGAATCAGATGGTAGGTCCTGTAGGGACAGGAAGAGCGGCTGGGTTGATTACTTCCCTCCCTCTACAGAGTCTACTCCTTGCCCGGCGGCTCCTGTGAGCTCCAGGACTATCCTCAGGGAATACAGGCAACTTTCTACAATTGCTCTGAAGGCTTGTCAAGTTTTATACAAGTAAGTTCTCGAGTGGATCATGTGGTTCCATCAGGGCTGCTACTTAAAGTGAGAATCGTTTTTAGAGGTTCTTTTAGGCTGGGCGCCCTGCTGACAAGAGCACCACCTCATCAACTGAGGGCTGCTCCTCAGGCCTCCGGACCCATCTCAAGTCACCTGTGGCTGCTAGCTTGCATTCTGTCCATGAACAAGGACAAAAAAAATACAAAAATGAGCCAGGAGGCAAAACCCCTCTTAGACACTCCTGGGTGTCTGTCCTGGGTCACCCTTACCTCTAAATTCTCCCTACACCTTCCCCTGCATGAAGACACATGCCCTTCCTGTCCGGATTCACCTTGGGCCCACCGCTAGTGCTCCCTCTAACTCTACTCACAGTTTCACTACGCCAGGGGCCTCCTCCCTAACTTCCAAGAGTCCTCCAGCAATCCCTGAAGGAACCAGCTGCGGCTGCAATCAACCAGCTCCATTTGCCGGAGGGAAAGGGGCTCATGGGTGCCCCGGGTTGCACCTGATTTTGCATGGGATCCGCCTGAGGGGGGCTGTTACTGCACCACCCACTTAGTTTCCTAAGGCACAGGTCCTGAGGCAAGGTATTGGCCAAGCACAAAGACTCCTGTATTTAGGGTAGAGAGAGGCAGCCAGGGAGTGATATCAACGGGATGAAAGCAAGGTTCCAACACAACTAGATCCCATCCAAAAAAGACTTTGTAAGTTATATCATGTTCTATGCATTCTAGGCCCCAAAACACCCTTTGTAGTATTTGGGAGACTACAAGTCTCTGTTAACTCCGGTGCCTCTTTCTAGGTGAGGAATGAGGAATTTTTCTCAGACTCTCCTGAGCCTATGTCCATCTCTGTCTTCATGTTCCAGCAAGAACCTTTATGTCTCCAGCTCAGGCCTCATCCCTGAACTCCAGACCCCTGGTGTAGTTCACAGGACAGCTCTTCTGGATCCTTCGAAGGGATGTCAAAGCACATATGTGTAGGCTGAGCTCACTGCCCTTCTGCACCTAACTGAGCCGTCTGTTCCTAGAGTTACACTATCAAGTAACAGCTTCACCACCCTTTGCTCTCCTGAAAGACTTGGGCATCATCTTCAATCTGCTCCATTATGCATTCCTCACACCCAGGTTATCACTCTACCCTGTCTATTCCACCTCATGAGCACATCTCAGTTTCCCCTGCTGCCCATTCCCAGTCATACTCTGGGCAGTGGTACCAGGCTCCTCACTGTTCTTTCAACTCAAATCCCAACACAGTTTCTCTGGAGCTTGGAGAGAGCCCTTGCCAAGTCCCCTGAAGTCAGCATTATACTTCTGAATTAAAATACCTTTAGTAGCTTTCTAAGGCTCTTAGTATAAAATGGAACATTTTCAGAGTGGCACACAGGACTTCCCTGGTCTGGTCCCTCCTACTGCCCTGACAGCATCTCTCAGCACTCTGCCTCATTCTCTAGGCTCCAACCCCACCATCCTCTTGGTCACCCCACTGTGCCGTTTGAGGCACATGCTGTTTCGCTGCTGGTCTCTGTAGTCTAAAGACAAGACAGAAACTGAGTGTCTGTTCTCTAACCGCCTAACAAAACACTCCACTGCATAATAAGTGCTCGATACACATTTGCTGAATTAATGCGGTTAAACACGAGCCTGAAGCTTGAAGCAGCGTCCGAGACTTCTGAGAGCTTTCGCTTCCTACGGTGTGGGCTTCTGAATAATCATCCCAGTGAAAACGATATCAGGACACATACTGGCAAATAGGATGAACATGTTCAAATGGGAAGGGAAGCAAGGGAGACAGGAGGGGCGAAGGAAGGAAGGAAGGGCAATGGATTCTTAAAGAAAAAGAATGGAAGGCAAACAATGGAAGCAGAGATTTTGTAAATGTGGAGGCGATGAGAAGATGAAGGGAGGGGAGGGAATGGGAAAAAATAAAATATATTATGTACATATAAATTCCCTATTACAAATATGACGTTATGTAGGACAAACTTGTACCAATAAAAATTTTAAAATATAATGCTGAAAGAAAGAAAACAGTATCACAGGCTGGATGACTTCTATAAAAACACAATCCTATTTAAATTGCTGAACTAGTACGGAAGCAAGGAATGCAGAGACCAAATCAAAGTGAAAGCCAAGAGCCTGGGGGATAAGGAAGCTCCCCGGCTCGCTTTTGCCCTTGGCGTATCTTCCAACCCTGCAGATTTAAAATTTCTCTCTCATGTCTGCTCAAGACTCCAAATGAGGAGATAAGGCCTTACATATACGCACAGTGTGCCAACAAACAATATAGATTGCCTAACGCCAAGATCACACCCTCAGTGAAAAAAATAAATGAAAATGAAGCTACCGTATGGCCTTCCTCTCCCAGACTCGTCCTAGTCTAATCATGGGAAACACATCGGACAAATCCTAGTCAAGATATATTCTATAAAATATCAAATCAATACTCTCTAAAGACATCTAGGTAATCAAAAACAAGAAAGTGTCAAAATCTATCACAGCCAAGAGGAGCCTAAGAAGATATGACTAAATATATCCTAAATTAAATCTTGGGACAGAAAAAGAACTTTTTGTGAAAACTAAGAGATTTGAATAAACCATAGACCTTATTGAATAATAAGGTTATCAATATTAGCTCAATAACTGTGATAAATATACTACATAAATGAATGATTTTAACAATAGTGGGGACTAGAAGCAAAGTATTTGTACCATCTTTGAAACTTTTCTACAAATATAAAACCATTCTAAAATAAAAAAAGTAAACCCACTATGCAAAAGGGAACAACAAAGAAAATTTAAAAGTCTTAACTTGATGTTGGAAGGAAGGAAAAATTTTTCCGCAAGATTCAAAGCCATTCATTGGAGTTTGTTTTCTAAATTCTCAGGCAAAACAGAAAAGACAGCTGAGAAAAAAAAAAAAAAAAAACTAAATCAGGGTTGGGAATGTCTACCATGCCCAGTTAAGGTTTCATTTTTATTTTTTAAAATGTGGGTAATGATTACATGGATATATTTAGTTGGTAAAAATTTAAGAGACTTTGTATTTATGACTCATGTACTATAAAGTACAGAATATTCATACTCCCATCTTCTAAAAATCAAGGGGAAAGGTAGTGTTGTGGACAGGTGAATTCACTGGATATCTTGTAGGCAGTTAGAGTTGACCATAGTGGAGCCAACATGGAGGACAATCAAGACACATTCAGTGAAGGCTAGCATTGTTTTTGTTGTTGTTGTTTTGCTTTTGTTAGTAAATTGAGTTTAAATTGGAAAAGATAAAACAAGACAAAAAAATAAATGGAGTTTATTGGTACATATTAGGAATGCATATGGTCACATTTTCATTGAGAATTTGTACCTGTACATTATATGTCTTGATTCTTATTTTTTCCCATTTCTCTTTCCTCCTTTCAGCTCCCTACCCCCTTTACATACATAAACTTTGTTTTCATTTTTTCCTTTTTAACATTAAAATTTTTCTTTCCCTTCCTTGGTTTCTCATGCCTTCCCCCATCACCCTTTCCCTTTGGCATTTTCTTCCTATTTTACAATACCTATCATACATTCTGGACCTCATTCACACCTTCAGTTTCTCACACTAAAGAAACAATATGGTATTTCTACATCTGTGTACTATTTATTTCACTTGTGAGTACCACCTCAATGTGCATCCATTTAGCTATACATTTCTCTGTCATTCTTTATGGCTGAATAATACTCCATCTTTTAAAAACCATATCTTCTTTATCCAGTCTCCTGTTGATGGACATTTCCAAGGTTTAGCTATTACAAACTGAGCTGCTATAAACATGGGTACACAAAAGTCACTGTGGTATGATGCTTTCAGTTCTTTCATGAATATACCCAGCAGGGAAATAGCAGGGTCATATAGGACCTCTAATCCTAGTTTTTTGAGGAATCTCCACACTGATTTCCACAGTGGTTGCACCAGCAATAGAGAAGAGCAGAGCAATAGAGAAGGATTCCTTTCTTCCCATGCCCCCACCAGCATTTGTTGTTAGTTATAAAGACCATCATTGTAAGAGAAGAGGGGCTACTACAGCCACGTGCTTCCTCCAGGATAAACGGCAGTGACTGAAATTCTATTAAATTCTATTAAATTATCTGGGTGGGGAACTGAGATCTTAACCCACCCCTTCCAGGAAAGATCCCTGACCCATCCCTGACCAGAAATCCTCTTCATTTGACTTGCTTCCCCATTTATTCAGTATCACCTAAGTGACTCTACTTGCAAACTTACCAGTGACTGCCTCGTGGCTTTGTTCCATAAAACACCTTTGAGAAGTAGGGTCAGCAAACAACCCACTTCCCAGGTGTGCCCGCCCATCCCTCTCAGGCAGGAGCTGTCTCTCCCTCAATAAATCCTTCTTTTTGTTAAACTCTGCTGTTCCTAGAATTCATTCTCTGATTTTGATATCTAGCAGGCATGGAGTTACATGTGTTCCCCCTATATCAAGTTACCTTAAAAGGCATGGTAATTAGACCAATGATTGGCTTTGCAGCAGCAATAGCACAAGCCAGAAAATGGTTCAAAAATATCTTCAACATGCTACGAAAATGACCTGAAGTTCATTCCTAGTGAAATCATCTTTTGGGAATGAGGTTCAAGTAAGTACATCTCCAGATAAATAACTTTCACTGCATCTAAGAATGTGCATTAGGGAGAAGAAAAATTGTCTCAGATAGAATCTCTAAGACAAAGAAGAAACAACGAGACACAATACTGGAAATATGGAGGCAAATCTAAATAAACATCTACTGAATAAAGCAATGATAATTACAACTAAATTGTGAGGTTACAAACACCTACAACTCAAAATATTAGACAAAAATAGAAGAGAGATAATGAGTGTTAAAGCATTTTAAGGCTCCTAAATTGTTTGACAGATAAAGATACTGATTAATGGGGCCGGAGGATTAGCTCAGTGGTTCGGCGCCTGCCTCGCAAGCGCAAGGTCCTGAGTTCGATCCCCGGTGACCACATAAAATGCTGGGTGTGGAGACACGCCCACCAACAATCAACACCACATACCACAATGCCGGACGTGGTGGCTCACGCCTGTCATCCCAGCACTCGGGAGGCAGAGACAGGAGGATTGCTGAGTTCGCGGCGGCTTGCCTGGGCACCATAGTGAGCTCAGGGCCAGCCTGAACTACAAAGCGAGACCCTGTCTCCAAAAAAAGCAAAAAAAAAAAAAAAGATACTGATTAACGTTAGACATTGTTAAATTAAGTCTGTCTGTTAAGATAACTGAAGTAACCACTAAGAAAATAAAATAGAAAATGATTTTCAAAGTAGCAAAAGAAAACAAAAAAAATACTTCAATCAACTCAAGACAGAAGAAAGGATAATATAGGAAACAGAGAAAGTGAGATAAATAGAAAGCGTAAAATAAGACAGTAGATATAAATTTAAAATTATCAGTAGAGATAAATCTAAAATCATAGCCTGGGGCAGTTTGTCCTCTGGAATCAGAACTAATCATGAGGTTAAAACAGAATGATCAGTAAGTTCAAGGGCAGCCTGGGCAGTGCAACAAACCCTGTCTCAAACAAACAAGCAAACAAAACTCAACAGCAAGATTTATAAAATATATCAGCAACCACAATAACCCTCCAGTTAAAATGAGAAGATTGGCATCTAAATGTTTAACTAAGGTTTTTATAATGCAAGAACATAAACACTGAGAATTTAAAAATACAGGAAAAATAATCCAAGCAAAAACTATTAAAAGGCACTGAGGCCATCTTTATATCAGCTTAACTACATTATAAAGTAAAGCATTCACTAAAAGAAATTACTACACATAGATGGGCTGGAGGGTTAGCTCAGTGGTTCCGGCGCCTGCCTCACAAGCGCAAGGTCCTGAGTTTGATCCCCGGAAACCACATATAATGCTGGGCATGGAGACTCACGCCCACCAACAATCAATACCACATACCACAATGCCGGGTGTGGTGGCTCATGCCTGTAATCCCAGCACTCGGGAGGCAGAGACAGGAGGATTGCTGAGTTCCAGGCTTGCCTGGGCTACATAGTGAGCTCAGGGCTAGCCTGAACTACAAAGCGAGACCCTGTCTCAAAAAAAAAAAAAAAAAAAAAAAAAAAAAAAAAAAAAAAAAAAAAAAAAAAAAAAAAAAAAAAAAAAAAAAAAAAAGAAATTACTACACGTAGAGCTTCAAATCATTAGGAAGACAGAATAATTCTAAATTTGTATACATTTAATAACATAGCCTCAAAACCACATAGAGCAAATTTTATGGAATTACTAGATATTGACAATGCCATCACCAGACACAAGATTCTGACATTCTGACTTTTCTAGGTATTAAACTCAGCAAGGGGATGATTACTAACAAAAATTACAAGATGCAGAATATTGTGTGTACTAAATGGAAGAATACTTTCTTTCTAAGCACCCATGAAATATGAAGTAAAAATTGAGTAGCTGCCAGGTCATAAACCAGGTCTCAAGAAATATTCATTTTATGAGATCACACTATCTGAATGTAATTCAGTTAGGTATCAGTACTGCTTAAGCATTAGTAACAAAAAGGGAAATAGTATACGACCAAAGGAAAATGAAAACACACTTTTAAGGTTGATAGGTGAAATAAAAATTATAGTGAAAATTGAAATTTAGAAATGATTGTAACACAACTGATACATGTCAAAACTTGTAGGATGTAGCTAACTTAGTCATTACAGGGATGTTCATAGCTTTGGAACTTATAATGGAAAAGAAAAAAAATGGTTGAAAATGAATTTGTTTATGCCTCCAATTTAAGAAATGAGAAAAGAGAATTGGATTAGCTGCCCCACCACAACTACCACTACGACAAATTAGAAGAAAAGACATAAAATATAGAACTGACATCTGATTGACCATCTACCATGGGCAGAACTTTGAGGTTTGGACCAATGAGGAGAACTTTTTGTATACGCCCCACCCTCACCAATCATAGTTGGTGATAACAATTATGGTGATAACAATTATGGTGATAACAATTATGGTGATAACAATCTATGACTTCTGATTGCTGGGCTCTTTTTCTTAGCTGTGTGGTGAGCTGGCTGATCTGATGCCAGGCATAAATCCTAACATTCTCTGAGGCTGAGAACTGCAAGTTTGAGCCCAGCTTCAGTACCTTTGTGGCTTAGTGAGACCCTGACTCAAAATTTAAAAAAAAAAAAAAATTTTTTTTAAAGGGCTGGGGATGTAACTCAGTGGAGGCTCTGGGTTCAATCCCTAGTAGCTTCTGTGTGTGTTGGGGGAGGGTATTGATAAAGCTGGTTGATCCTCTGATACCCAGAAGTATGTAATGTGCCCTCTGGTATTTGGGCCAATGCAAGGGAGGAGAGAGAGAGAGGGAGAGAGAGAGAGAGAGAGGGATGAGGATGGGCAGGAGCAGGAAAGCATAAATCTTGCCTCTTCACTTAGTAGCCTTCTTTCTTTCTTTCTTTCTTTCTTTCTTTCTTTCTTTCTTTCTTTCTTTCTTTCTTTCTTTCTTTCTTTCTTTCTTTCTTTCGAGACAGGGTCTCACTTTGTAGTTCAGGCTGGCTCTGAGCTCACTATGTAGCCTAGGCAAGCTTTGAACTCAGCAATCCTCCTGTCTCTGCCTCCCGAGTGCTGGGATTATAGGCATAAGCCACCACACCCGGCACTGTGGTATGTGGTATTGATTGCTAGTGGACCTGAGTCTCCAGGCCCAGCATTGTATGTGGTTACCAGGGATCGAACTCAGGACCTTGCACTTGTGAGGCAGGCGCTGGAACCACTGAGCTAATCCTCCGGCCCTTCTTTCTTTCTTTTAAAACCTCGGACTAGGAAAGGTAAGGAAGTGAAGAAGTAGTTGCAGTACAAAGTGAGTGAGGGCTGACGCCACCCAGAGACCCTCTTTGGAGGCCCAAGGTCAGTAATGATTCATTCGAACTCCCTGGAGATTGTTGTCCAGGACAGAAAAGCAATTCCTCCCAAACAAAAATAAAATTGAACCAAAACTTCAAGGCCAGGAGCCCTGCAGTCATATTAGTCGGAGAGAAGAGTCTCCCCGGGCAGGCCCAGCAGGAGGGCGAACTAGCTGGTTCCCTCCTCCCCACCCTCAGGGGAGCTTTGCCCCTGTGGCACTCACTCCAGCTAGGAGCCTCCGCAGAATCCATTAAAGTACTTTAAAACCAGAGGGGAAAAATTAGCCCCTATGTTTAGCCTAGCCGAGTACTCGCAACCAAAAAATAAATTAATTAAATAAAAATTGGGGGGAGTACAGAACAAAACAAAATTAACTAAGCTCTGAGAGTGTCTAATAAACTTGACATTTTAAAGAGGCACGCTGAAATATCCCTCATGTACTGGTGACAATGATTATAATTGAATGCACAAGAGATAAAAATCGATGAAAAATAGTGATAGCAACCAAAGCTTTTGAGCTCTAAAATCCAGATTCTGTTTTAAATCCAAGGGCTATGGCTTCTCTTCACCTAGCTTACTACAGCTTTGCCTCTGGGCCCCTGGGGAAAGAGCTTTCCCTGTTTGTCTGCTGGGGGATATGGTGCCCCAGGGCCCACAGGAGTTGGGGTTTCTCAGGGGCAGCTTCTTGCTTTCAGGGTACCCTTTCAGTAGCACAATCAGAATCAAGCACACCGAATTTGCTGTAGCTGATGGATGTAGTCTTTTCTCCTGCCCTGGTCTGCTTCAGGATCTAAAGGGCTTAAAATCTCCTATCTTAAAAGCAAGTGAATGTTATGAAACAGCCATCTATGTTAAATTCTTTGATCACTCCCAAAGTAAAACCCTTTACTTATCAGCCTCTCCTCACTCCCTCCTCCCCCACCCCTGGCAAACATCAATCTGCTGTATGAGTCTACGGATTTACCTGCTCCGGATATTTCACATAAATATGACCATTACAATACGTAGCCTTTTGTGTGTCTGGTTCCTTTTATTCACCTAGCGTTCTCATGCACTTGTATCTCATTTCTTTTATGCCTCAGTTATATTCCACTATTACGTACTTATCTATTGATAGGAAATCCTGTGGGAAATGTCTTGGGGCTCTGTTAGATAAGTGGCCAGGAGATAATGAAAGTAATTTGGCATCATTGACAAAGCAGCAGCTGTCCAATCAGAAATCCAGTTCAGAATACATGAGAACTCTAATTCTTTCAGTTTAGAAAAGGGATGTTGCATGGATGGATGGGTAAAAGGATGGGTGGATGGATTGGGAGATGGATGGATGGATGGATGGATGGATGGATGGATGGATGGATGGGTGGGTGGGTAGGTGGATCAGTGGAATTATTAAATGGAGGAGTACTAACTTTAAAGCTGTGAAACCCAGTTTCCAGCTCCGTCTTTGCCACAGAATGCTTCTATGACATTCAAATCCCTTCAGCTCTCTGGGCCTTCATTTCTTCACATGAAAAGCTAGGCCACTGAACCAGATGGTTTCTTATGATTCTGGCAAATCTCTCTCCCCACCACTCTCGGGATAGGGACTCATGGTAGACCGTGCTGAGTTATTCATCAGAGGCACAAAAATGAACTGATCTCTAGATGGACTTATCCGATGTTATTGTACTTATCTGACGTGGCTATTCTGTTACTGCTTCCCAATTTGAGTTGGGTTCATGAAGGGTTTTCTTTTGATCGACTTCAGCCTCCTTATGTACTCACCTCTACTTCCCACTACACGCCAACCATTCTTCACTTGCTGACATACAGTGTCCTTTAGTTATTCTGCCCCAGTGGTCTCTGCCGTAGGCTTCATGTCCCCAGATTTATGGCTTTCCGTTTCTTGCAAAGCAGTTGAACCCACAAGGCTAGACCTGAGCCGACAGGCCTGTCTAACACCCGCACTTCCCAGCAGGCCCAGCTCGGGTCCCAGAGACGACTGTTCTCAGAGGTCATTTCTTCACCCAAATGCCACCAACGTCAGGCATTTAGAGGTTATTTTATCCACAAACTTGTGAAGCAAGTTGCCATGGAAATTTTAAAAGTGATTTGTTGGTATCAGTATCCTGAAAATAAAGTGTGAGCCAACCTGAAAAATACCAGAGATAGGGGTGGGGTGGGGTTCCAAGTGAAACAGGAAAAATGTTTCCATGGAAGGTGAGGGGAAAGCACCTTGTAATATCTCTGGAGAAATTCCAAGTGGCCCTGGAAAGAAGAGAGAAGGCCACTGGGCATTGCTTGAGGTTAACATTCACATCCTGGTGTGGGGAAAAGAAAGTCTCAGGGTCTGCCCACTGCTTTCCTCTAGTAATGAAGATTAAACACAGCAATTATGTTGGGCTTGGTAATCTGACCCATTACTATGCATCTTCCAAAAACACAGGGCAGATATGCTGAGTCTGAGAAGCCCCATGGATCAGCACGACAGTAACAAGCTAGGGATGGTAGTGGCTTTGCTTCAGAGCGTTTCCTTGGCAATACCTCTCCTTGTGGCCCACAGACAGCATCCTTGAAGGTTATGCCCTGAGATGACTCCCCCGAAGTCTCCAGAATGAACCTTGTCCTTATGTCAAAGCCTCCAAATGGGGTCTGCCGGGGCCTGTGCCACCCAGTCACCACACTGAGCTGGGTCCAAGAATGAGACCCTCTGACTCTTGAAGGTCACAGCTGCCTGTCCGGTGAGCTCTGTGTATTACCAGTTCAAGTTTATGCACCTCTCTGCACCTAGGAGTTTTCATCTTTTAATCAGAACAGCCTCATTTGTCTTCTGTAGCTGAAGAACTATGTGCTCCGCCCTGATAGATGGTGTTGGAAGCAGAGGTGGAGACTGGGCAGGCAGCCCGTGTATTTCTGTCTGGCTCAACAGGAGTCTTGGCCCCTCATCCCTCTAACCCAGTGACCTTTCTCAGAAGCTGAAGTGACCCAGGCTTCCCTTAAAGACTGGATAGGCCATACATGTCATCACAGATCAGGACTTCAAGGTCCAGGGCCCCTTGCCTGGTATATGGAGAGAGAATCAGGCTGGTCTTAAGAAGCTTAATGTCGACAGGCTTTGTGGCTTTTGGAAAGATAACGTGACCTCTCTGGGTTGCTTCCTCATGTCTAAAATGAGGATTGTTCGGCCAGCCTTAGCGGTATTGTGTGGATTCGGAAAATCTGTCACTAGTTCGAAGGTGTTTGGTCTTGAAAATAACCCCTAGAATCTTCTCAAGCTAATGATCATCAGTTACCCTTCCCCACAAACTGCCACTAATTACAGCGAGAGAGGGATGCACCCCAAAGTTAGGAAGTTACTCATTCATTTAACAGTTATTAATTGAGCATCTACTGTGTGACAGGAACTCTTGTAAACATAACACAAGTGGGGAAATCCTAGTCCACAAAGGAGCTGCTAGTCTAGCGGGAGCCGGAAGTGAGCAAACCAGCAGACATGGATCTGGCAGAGAAGGCAGAGCAAGGGGACATTCCCTCACCTGGGGCAGGTCCTGGGTGGCAGAGGACGCCCTGAGATGAGGTAGTCAGGAAAGACCTCCCTGCCAAGGAGACAGGTGAGCATAGACCTGCAGGAACAAAGAGGGCAGGTCTACAGAAAGAAACTAGGCGGGAAGGAAAATAGAAAGACAAGCCCACATCCTCTTAGCGTGCTGTACCACAGAGAAGTAGCTTTCCTATCTTTTTTAGGAGGCGGCACAAGTTTCAGGCCTCCTTCAGATGCTGTTTGAAAGGAATCCTTATAGGACCATCTTTTCCTGCCCACCTCAACAGCGGGCTGTGGAGTCAGACTCACCCAAACCAGTCTGTGTTAGAGCAAGGGACTTAGCCTTTCTAAGTCTTTTTCTTAAATTTTAATTTATTCGTACACTATACATACATATCACAATTACACTCCACACTGAGAATTGGTACCAGTATATGACATGACTTAATCTAAGTCTTAATTCTTTCATCTGGATGAAAATTTTCAAAACAGTGCCTCTGTCATAGGCTGTGTAAAGATTAATTGAGCAAATGCATTTCAGCCCTCCGGAGTTGCTGCTGCCTCCTCCTCATTTCTCAGGCAAGAATGTTTTCCTGGTCTCCAGGGTCCTCAGCGGGGGTGAATCTCTTGGTTCTAAATCCTGGCCCCAGGTCCTCGCTTGCCTCAGTGGGGTTTGTATCCAGAGCCTTGCCTATGGTGGGTAAGTGCTCCGCCGGTCAGATGTATTCCTACCCCCTACCCACAGGTTTTCTAAGGGATAAAGTCACCTGTAGCCTGAGATCCTTTTCTCCCTTCCAGGAACAACCCTAGCAGCAGTGGACCCTTCCCTGGCCAAGCAGGACCTGGACAAGCCTTCTGCGCAGAGCTGAGTCCAGCAGGGCAGCCCGGAAGCCAGGGCAGGAGGACACTTAGTCCCACAACCGAGCCGGAACCACCCCGCAGCTCAGCCGCGCTCCAAGGCTGGGGACAGGCTTGGGAGCTGCCTACAAATCTGATGGTACAAGGAGCCGTTTAAAGTTTTATTTTACAAAACAGAATAAATTAAAAATGCATTAGGAATGAGGCCCTTACTTAACTACAGTGTGTGCTAATGGGCTTGGAGCCTGCACTCCTCCTCCTTTAAGCTCTTAATGACTGAGCTTTAATGTATTTTATTTCTTGAAAAACAATCCCACAAGCGCTCAGTACAGTCGGAAAAAACATTTCTAAAATCATTAGACCACGGCACAGTAAATATTCATCACAACCGCAGCTCCCACCTGCTTGCAATGAGGCATCGATTTTCTCCTTGTCTTGTTCTGCCCTCTCTTGCTTTCCATTTCTCTTTATTCTCCCCTCTCTCCAGCTCACCTTTGCTCCCTCTTTACCTCCTCTCCAGTGCTCATCGGATGCTCCAGTTGGGCTTGGCAGGACTCGCAAGAAGGTGTATTCCCCAAGGGAGCAGGAGAGCCTCTGCCCTATTCAGAGAGACCATACCGCCTGCCACAAGGCCTGCTGGCATGCGCAGTGAGACCTGCTGTCCTGGGGACTCACCTGCCACCTCTCAGCTGAGGCCTGTGCTACTGTCAGGATGCATAATCACAAGATGAGGAAGTCACTGGTCTGTCTGCCCACCCAAATCTGAAATCCAGTCCTGACCCAGAGAATGCTTTTATCTAGCTTGGAGCAAGTCCTATTTCTGCTCAAGAGTGGTCATCTATAAGGTGACAAATGTCCCCTAGTTGGCACTCCATGACCTCTTTAGCAGAAGAACTTGGTCTGACCCTACTCTAGCCGGACACTAGGTGGATCACCCTACCCAAGTTGTTACCATTTTAAACTTCCCTTTTTCTGGTTTTAAAACAATATATACAAATAGGTGTGTATAAAACAGAGATCTGGAAAGGGTGCATGAAATCCAAAACATGCACTGTGTCTAGAGAGCCAAGCACAGCGCCCCACACGTATCAGGGCTCAACAAAACCACTGCTCCCTGCCTGCACCTGCGCTCGTGATACCTTGCGGAGCGCACAGGAGCCGAGTTCTGCGTCAGGAGGAGTCGGAGCCTGGCTGTTGTGCAGCGGCAGAGGGGCAGCCACGGAGTGGAAGGAGGGCACTGGCGACAAAGTGCCCGCTCGGCAACGGGGCCTAGGTCCTGCCATCTGGCGAGCACGAGAGTAGCCAGGTCTCCTGCGTGAATGCATTAACAGGGGGAAAGGGGGCTCACCAAACCCCTACATTCTTCACATCCCTTTTACTCCCTTGTTTGACTCCCCAAATCTTGTGAGATGAACACCTATTCTATCTATTTCAGATCAGTAAATTGAAGTCCAAAGAGTTTACTTTGAGGTCACATCGAGAGTGAGTGACAGAACAAGGTCACCCATCCAGCCCACCAAACCCACCTTCACGGATGTTAACCCATTTCTCTTTCCTCATAATTCTAATGAAGACAATAATGACAGTGAGATAGATCATCCCAAGACTCATGCTGAATTAGGATACATATTTTGTGTGTAATATCTGCCACTGAAAAGGTATCAGGACTTCTGGTAGCTTCTTGATTCCGACTATCTGCACTGATAAATAAAAATTAGCAATATAAATTCTTAAAATTCAGCTGAGATCCCCTAGGGCGACAAGTTACTCCGAATTCTATATTTCTTTCCATGGACTATAAACACATGCCTACAGTAATGATATAAATTGTAGAATTTATGACAGCATATCCTATGACAAGGATTTATCCTATATTACCTCCATTAATCTTTGAAACAACTCTACAAGGCAGGCAACACCCACGTTGTAAGGATTCATGTGTGAAAGAAAGTGTTTCTATAGGTCAAGTGACACAACCAAGATACATAATGAGGTGTTTACAACTAATTTCATCCTGGTATTCTTACTTCAGAGATTTGAAAAATAGAGTAATATCTTTCATATTTTTTCCTCACAATATGATGTAAGTCAGTAAGATGTTAGTCAAAGTTCCTAAGTGAAACTCCTGGAACAACTTTTTTTTTTTTTTTT
>PVIC010020242.1:0-29699 GCA_004025085.1 Thryonomys swinderianus | reverse complement strand
ACAGCTACAATTTTATAACCATGAGGGAAAGGTTGAGAGAATTGCAAAAACTCTGAGTTAATGTCTTCACATTTTGAAGATACTGTCCCACTCAGGGACTGCCTAACTCAAAATTTTTAAGTAAATAGATATTCTAATAGTGGATTTGCTCTTACTGCTTGGGGAACAATCCCACCTAATATCATTGCTATTAAACACAGCCCTGCCACCTCTGCCTTCAGCTGCTCTATTGGGTTAGCTTAGCAAGTATTAGTGCCTACTCCTGTGCAGATGAGATGCTCCCTCTTGACTGCATGAGACCGACACTCCTTAATCTGCTCTGGGATCACAATTAAATAGAAGGTCAGCCCAACACCAGCCTTCTCTTTGGGAATCAGGGTTTATGGAGAAGGGTGTTACTTAACCCTTCTACTTACCCCAAGTAGGATCTAGCTGCAGAACAGAGGCTTTCCTGGCTCCTGTCAGGCAGGCTGTAATGCACAAACCCCTTGATAGGCTGCAGAGTTATGATCAGGGCATAGGGCGTGTGGAGTGGCTGTCAGTCTATTAAACCTCCAGAGGCCTGGCCCTGTATGCACCACTGGGAAGCCAAGGCTACCACGTGTCTGGGTGTGAGGGAGAAGGGACGAGCAACTCACCTCAGTGCCCGCAATGCAATTGTTTTTTTTTAGGGAAGTTTGTTATCCATTCTTCTCAGCATTCCACATCACTCCTGGGCAGTGTGTACTGAAAAATACTGAAAACAATCACCTTGTAGAATGGGACAGAAGGAGAAATTATAGAAGTAGAAACCTTGTGACTTATTCTTTTCCGGACAGCTGGCTTCTTGCTGGGTGTCTTGCATTTCTGTTTCTATATTCAATGCTGATGATAAGCTCCTAAGGATTTCTTTTGATCTCTGTTCTTCACTGACACCACTGCACAATTACAGTAAGACCAAAGATAATGAAAAGAGGGTTACTTCATAGCTTATCTGAGTTCTAGGTCAGGAATGAACCTACAATCACAACTCTGAAATTATTTTTAATATTTCCAGTGAATTTCTTGTAGGTGATTCTCCTTTAACATAAAATTCAGAATAAGAAAATTTCTCTAGTGAAATCTAGAAGGCACATTCACCTATCACCTGATCTGTTTTCATTATTTAAGCACATTATTGTGTTTATTATATAGCTAAACACCCATGAAGTGTCCCATGTAAAGAACAGTAGCATGCTGTGAGCTTCATTCTGAGAAGACACTAGACTCTTCTGGAAGCCGGTGTAAATGCTTCAGAGGTCACTAGGGTGTTGGTGTGTGAATCACCCTAGTGTTTAGCACCCAGGGCTAACTCCCAAGTTGTGCTTTCTTGAAGGAACCATTTGACTCAATGTACCTAACAGATATGTGCCAGCACATCACTGTGGATGGGGACTGGAGTTCATAGAACTGCCAGAAGCAGAGAGATGGAAACTCATTATTACCGCCCCCCCCACAACCACCTCAGTATTAAATTTGCTGAAGCCCCCTTTCTTCAGTTAAACAAGCCATTTTTCTCTCCCAGTGCTTCCTGCATCCTTAATCCCTTTACTAAGAAGGCAGGAAAAGAGGTCAGTGTAAAGGAGTCTTGAAAAGAAAAACCCTGGGTCTCTTGTAACCAAGAAAAGCAGAGCATTTCTGAGTTCTGGCTCTGACACAGAAAATCCCTGTCTCTAGGTCCTGCTCACAGTGATCGTCTGGGGACTTGCTAGCTAGAAAAGTATGCTGGCTGATATTAACTGCCATGACCACATACCCTGGCAGAAGCTTTTCAAAGTAGCCAAAGCCAGTTCCTGGGAAGCAAGTAAGCCAACCAGTGAAATATACATTAAGTCTAAGCCCTTCTACATTGTTGGTGGAAACATAAACTAGTAAAGCAACTAAGGAAATCAGTATAAATATTACTCAACAAAGCTAGAAATAGAAATTCCATTCAACCCAGCTATTCCCCTTCTTGGTAACTTCCTGAAAGTGTTAAAGACATCATAAAGCCAGTGATACAGACTTTCATACATAGCCATGTTTATAGCAGCACAACAGCTAAATCTTGGAAGCAACCTATATGTCTACCAACAAATGAATGAATTTTTTAAAGTGTGGCATTTATATATAATGTGTAGTACTCTGCTATGAAGAAGGATAAGTTTGAGTCATTTGTAAGAGACTAGTTGCACCTTGAATCTATAATGTCAAATGAAATAAATCAGATACATGAGTTGAATTATCATATGATTCTTCTTATATGAGAACCCCAAAGTATTAATAAGTTGAAGAGCAAAGTAAAAGATAGACAACAGGAAATAGGGATATAGATCTTTTGTAAATGGAAAAGGGACCAGGAGATGTTGGGAAGGGTGAGAGGAGGAGAGACAGGAGACATAAAAAAAACTAAAATGGTCATGTACATGTACTAACCACCCACAATGAATATATTTATGTTCCAAAAACATGTACTAATAAGAATAAAATGCCTTAAAATAAATAAACAAAGCTGCCTACCCCAAACACCGCCAGAGGGAGACAGGATTATTCTATGCAAAATATTTAAACATTTAAATGCTGGACCTACTAGTAAGTAGAGCTGTGCCAAGTGGGCATGAAAAAGTCCAGGGGTTGGAGCTAGTAGAGGACATTTAGTGAAACCACAGCCCCAGTGGCTGGTTCCCTGTCAGGGGAACCATGAATCAGGAAAAACTGAGATGGAGTAACTGGTTCAAACTGGTTTAGATTGGTTCAAACCAGGTTAGACCAGCAGAAACATTTAGAACAGCTAAAACTGGTTTAAACTGTACCTGACTGGTTCAAACAGGCTCGAACTGGTTTCAGACAGTCTGAACTAGTTCAGACCAGTTCAATCCAGTTTAGACCAGCTGAAACAGGTTCAGACAGGTTCAGAGCCAGTCAGACCGGCTGAAACTGGTTTAGAGTTCAAACTGGGTTAGACCAGATATGACCAGTTCAAATCGGCTCAGACCAGCTCAAACTGGTTTAGACCCACTGAAACAGGTTCAAACTGGTTTAGAACAGGCCTGGTCAAAGCAAACTGGCTCTGACCAGCTCAAACTTGTGTAGAATAGTTCAAACTGGTTTAGATGGGCTCTGACTGTTGCTAACTGGCTCAGACTGGTTCAAAACAGTTTAGACCAGCTGAGACCGGTTTGAACTGGTTTGGACTGGCTCAAGTTGTCTGAATTGGTTTAGATTGGTTTAAACAGTTTAGACCAGCTGAAACAAGTTTAAACTGATCTAAACTGGTTTACACCAGTTCAAAATGGTTCAGGTTGGTTCAAACCAGTTTAGATTGGTTCAAACTGCTTTAGACCAACCAGCTTAAAGAGGTTCAGGGCAGTTCAGACTGGTTCAAACTGGTTTAGACCAGCTCTGACTGGTGTATACTGGCTCAGACTGGTTGAAACTGGGTCATACCAGTTCAAACCTGTTTAGACTGACTGAAACAGGTTCAAACTGGTGTGGACTGGTGCAAACTGGTTCAGACTGGTTCAAAGCAGTCTGAACCAGTTTAGACAGGTTCAAATCAGTTTAGACCCACAGAAAATAATTGGTTCAGACTGGCTGAAGACAGGTTGAAAGCAGTTTCCACAGATTCAAGCTGATTTAAACTGGTTTAGACTGGTTCAAGCTGTTTTAAACAGGTTTACACCAGTTTGAACTGGTTTAGACTGGTTTACCGGTCCAAACTGTTAAATCGGTTCAAATCGGTTTATATCAGTTGAAACCAGTTTAGATCTCCTGAAACTGGTTCGGACTGGTTTAGACCAGTTCAAAATAGTTCAGAGCAGCTGAAACAGATTCAAACTGGTTTAGACCGGTTCAAACTAGTTTGGACTGGTTTGGACTGGTTCAAACCAGCATAGAATGGATCAAATTGGTTCAGACCAGTTCAAACTGTTTGAGACTGGATCAAACTGGCTCAAACCTTTTCAGTCTGGTTCAAACTGGTTTAGACTGGATGAATCAGCTCAAAATTTTTAGACCAGTTAGACCTGTTCAAACTGGTTGACAATGCTTAAAGCAGGTTCAGATAAGATCCAATGGATTCAAACTGCTTTGGATTGGTACAAACTAGCTTAGACCAGTTGACACTGGTTTAGAGAAGATCAAACTGGTTTGGACTGGTGCGGACCGGTTCAAACAAATTCAAAACCAGTTTGGGCCAGTTCAAACCAGTTTAGATAGGATTAAACCTGTTCTGACCAGTTCAAACCTGTTCCAACTGGGTCAAACCAATTTAGATCGGGTCAAACTGGTTCCAACTTTTCAAACTGGTTTAAAACAAATCAAATTGGACCAAACTGGTTCAGACCAGTTCAAAGTGGTTTGGACCGGGCTGAACCAGTTTAGACCTAATCAAACCAGTTCAAACCGGTTCGGACCAGTTCAAACTGGTTTCGGCTGGTTCGAGCTGGTTTAGACCGGATCAAACCAGTTTAGACTGCATCAAGCCTGTTCAAACTGCTTCAAACCGGTTTAGACTGGATCAAACTGGATCAAATTGGTTTTTGACCAGTTCAAGCCGGTTTAGGCTGGTTCAAGCCAGTTCCAACGGGCTCCAACTGGTTCAAACCAGTTTAGACCGGATCAAACCAGCTCCCCAGTTCAAACCAGTTCAGACTGGTTCAGAATGGTTCAAACTCATTCAGACCAGTTCAAGCTGGTTCAGACGGGTTCACACCAGTTCCAACTGGATCAAACTGGTTTCAACTGGTTTATACCAGATCAAACTGGTTCCGACTGGTTCAAATGGATTTAGACCAGATCAAACCTATTTAGACTGTTCAAACCAATTCTGACCAGATCGAACCAGATCAAACTTGTTCAGACCAGTTCGAATTGGTTTAGACTGGTTCAAACAGGTTTAGATCGGCTCAAATCAGTTCAAACTGGACTGGTCTAAATCTCCAGCCTTTACATTATATTCTTATGAAGAAGTCTTTTTTACCAAAACACCTTATAGTAAAAGGATTCCTATTCTTCTTCACTTACCACTGTAAATATATAAGAATAGATGACTATTTCTGTGTCAGTGGATCATTGTGTCTATTACTGTTGACCCTTTACTTTATCCAGACTAACTCCTCATCCCACAGGGGCATAAGTAACCTCTTACTGTGTCTAGCAGCTACTGCTATAAAATCATGAGTATTTTTATTGAAAACCCACTGAGCTCTTAGAAGATAGAGATAACATAAGAACCCTTACTTGAGAAACTTATGATTAAGAGGAATGATGATCTTTTTGATGGTGATGACTAGTATCTATATCAGGTCCTTTTGAACTCATTTGATCCCCCACATCAACCCCATTAAATATTATTATTTGTAAGGAAGCTGGGTTTAGAAAGACTCATGCAAGGTCACACAGCTAATTAACAACAGAGTCATATTACCTTTCTCCAAAGACCACCTTGTTGATCACTGGGAAAAATTAGACATTTTCAGTAAAAGACAATAAGAAATGTAAAGGAATATACTATAAAAGAGGATATACAAGATATTTGGGGTGCTTAGGGAAGCAGTCTAACAATCTGAGGAGTCAGAAGAGGCTTTCTGGAGAAGATACTCTCTGAGCCTGCCTCTCAAATCTTTCTGGGTGCACTTGTAGGGCACACTTCCACAGCCACAAAGGTTGATCGCCACCCTCATTTCCCTAGAATTCCTATCAAGCCCTCACCCATTTCTGTCTCCTCAACATCTGGGCAGGACAAGACTTTTTAAAATTCTGTTGGTCCTGTTGACTCTAATTCATCCTTCTTATTTTGTTGCAGCTTCCACCCCCACTCCGGTTGCTGAATTCCTGTACCATCTAAAGCAAGAGTGTCAATTGCTCTGTGCACTGCCTCCCTCTCACCATTAAGTGAACCCGGGTGGCAAGCAAGGAGAATCAATGCATTGAATCCAGATGTGTTGGCAATGGAATGATTCCATTTCAAGCTCGCTGTGTCATACTTGAACAATATAAGGCTTCTTTCCTTCTCTTGGCAGTCCACAGCTGCAGTCTTTCTATGGTGCTTTGCAAGCTCTTATCACGGTTTTAATTAAGCGTAGTTGGTTTGAAGTAAAGTCTGTCAGTTCTCATGAAAATAATTGAATTTTGGTCTTCTGCTCTATATTCAGTTCTAAAACAGACACAGGGCTCATTATTCAGAAAGCAGTAACTTATTTTCATCCCCAAATATTAACTGTGTTGCTATATTTTCACCTGATGGGATGATGAGCTCTTTATCAAGAAGGGTTTGCTTGTAAGAAATGATCAGTAAAAATTATTTAGAAACTAATGATCAGAGACTGTTTGAAAGAATCAGACACCGCAACACTGAAATGGCCTATGGCTGAAAAGAGGAAGCTAATTATCATTCACATTCCTAGTGATGTTCCCAGGCAGACCAGGACAGGCACTAGGACCTCTGCCACATTTGTAGAAGGTATCTGACTGCATTTTGTGTTTGTGTGCAGCACACTGATGATCTAGAATCACTTATTCCTTGTAAGGCCAGGAAATAAAACAAGGTTTTCAAGTTTGTCCCTTAATCTTAAGTTTATATGTCAGGTGAGCAAGACTACTTATCTTTGTCTCTCAGCTTATAGATTGCCAATAGTTTTAATTTCAGGGGCCCGACACATGAGTAGCTGCTCAATAAATACTTGCTAAATGGATAAACAAAGCTGAACATCTGTTCTGATTTTCCTGGTCCTCCCAGAAGTGGCTTTCAGCCAGACATTCTACTGTAGATTTCAAGAAGCAATCTAGTTTTTCTAGCCATGGCCCTGAAAGGTGCTGAGTGATTCATGTTCATTATGGTCTATATTATACAGTACTTGTGATTTACAAGGGAAGAGTGTTGAGAGGGAAGAGGAAAAGAGAATGGAGGAGAGGGAGCAAAACTAAGCAAGAATATCATCAGGATATTGGGAGAATATTTGGGACAGAGGAGAGTAAAGGGGAGTATGGAGAAACAAGAGGGATACAGGATTATGCAGGAAGGAGGAAGTGTAGAAAGACTAGTTGGAGTGCAGGCATCTAGTAGAGCAGTTAATGACCTAATAGTAGCTTTAAATACCTCCAGGTTAATTGAAAACAAGTGATATGACCTGGTAGACTCAATAAATGGGAAGGAGAAACAGCCCCTTGAGATGAGTCTATGTCTACAGACTGAATAAAAAAGTAAAGAAAGGGAAAGGAGAAGAAAAGAAAATCTTCCTAAGGTTAAAACAAAACAAAACTAGTCTTTTTAGAATTGAGAACTGTCTGTGACTTAACTTTCATAGTGATGAGAAGGACTGTAGTTTCCACAAAGAACTTTCTAGGGAGAGTCCCTAAAATAGTCATCATGCTTATGGGTCAGAGTGCTGGTTAAGCAGAAAAGCAAAACCTGCTTCAGCCCAAAAGCTGACCTGACTTAGCAGAAAACCAGGATTCTTACTTTGTGTATAACTTGGCCAGCATCATTGCTTTCTATATTGGCAAAATCCAGGATTATGGTCTTATCTATTCTTCTTACCAACTTAAATTGTTTGTAATCAGCAAGTTCTTTACTATGTCTTTCCTTAATCTCTCTTGCTTTAATCCCAGTTCCCTCATTCCTTTTTTTTCTGGCCTCGGCAGAAGAGATTAATTAGTGTATATTCTCTATATACTAAATTTTTCATACTCTTAGGTCATTTATTACCCATCTCCCCACAAGGAAGGCTTTGAAAAATAAATAGATGATAAGATCTAATCCTACTGTCTTTTCCTAACACATTGTAGTACAAGCCCAAGTGCCTGTCATGGGAAATAGAATTATAATTTTTTAAAAAACACAGATTATCACCTAAATGTTACATAATCCTCATATATACATATATATATATATTTTTTTTTTGAGACAGGGTCTCCCTTTGTAGTTCAGGGTGGCCCTGAGCTCACTATGTAGCTCAGGCAAGCCTGGAACTCAGCAATCCTCCTGTCTCTGCCTCCCGAGTGCTGGGATTACAGGCGTGAGCCACCATGCCTGGCACTGTGGTATGTAGTTTCCACAAAGAACTTTCTAGGGAGAGTCCCTAAAATAGTCATCATGCTTATGGGTCAGAGTGCTGGTTAAGCAGAAAAGCACTGTGGTATTGATTGCTGGTGGGCGTGAGTCACCATGCCCAGCATTGTATGTGGTTACTGGGATCGAACCCAGGGCCTTGCGCTTGCGGTACAGGCACCAGCACCACTGAGCTAAATCTCCGGCTCCATCCAAATATTTTTATATACACACTCTATAAGCAGGAATGATTACCTCCACATGGAAGAAGATAGAACGTGCTTTTCCTTGGCAGGTTGTCAACACAACCAGGAAAAGCTCCACTGTTTGGACTTGAACTTTGTTGCACTGCCTACAACCCAAAATATTCTTAAGAAAGAAAAATTCTCTTTTAATAGAAGCATGTCAGAAATCCAGAAAATCTCAAAAATAATCTCAGAGTCATAGCTAGGAAGGGGAGCTTGTTTCTGGTCTTGGGTGCTTTAGGATATGAGTGGCACACAAGGCCCTAGGCCTCTGGATTCATCCTCAGGATCAGGGTTCATACCCTGAAGTTTTTTCTCCAGAAAAACCTGGCAGTAAATGCTTGTGCCATTGAATTTGTTCATAATGACAACTTTCTCAATTTTCCATTTGGCAACAGTTCTCTTTAAGTTACACTGAAGAGAAACATCATCATCTTTCTTGATGCCTAAACAAGAGCATAAGTCAGAGAACAAATAGGGAAGTGTAGGCAGAAATCCCCACATTATTTTTTAATGCCCCACGTGATGCCGCAAGCTCCCCACAAGATCCAGGACTAAAGTAAGCCTTTTTTTTCTCCTGTAACTGTTTACTTTTTCATAGACTCCCTAATCTCCAGGACAGCCAGGTGCCTACAGAAAAGCCACTGCATTCTTTCTCCTTCACACAAGTCAGACACTTACCCAGCAAGACTGGTCTGCTTTAAAACAGGGAAACAAATGACCAACCCCAGGTTAGGACTGTACGTGGAGAGTTGGGAGTGTGGTAGACTTTCTCCTGGTAGTCTAGGTGCTGGGTCTACCCTCAACAGACACTTTCTCCTAAGGGCAACAGCATCTGTGAAATTCTGTCATTAAAGATTCTTTCCCTTGCATCATCTCCTGGGGAGACAGCAAACCACATGGTGAATCACTAACAAACCAGTGGGAATTTGCTTATCAGATGGTTTCCTCTGCAGAGGAGGTGGGATCCCTCAGCTGCCCCGGAGCCACTGGGAGTGGGGGCGGAGGGCGGGAGGGCTTGCAGCACACTCTTCCCTTAGCAGAGCTGCCTGTGTCCTGTCTGAGGGGCAGCTAATGACAGCCACAGGAGGAGCTGGAGATGTCCCAGTGTCTCTCCTTGGTCCCGCTAGCCAGTCGTTTGAAGACCTCATAGCTTCTCTGCTCAGGAGCCTACTGAGCTGCACACTTACAACAGTGCTGTTTCTCAGAAGGAAGCCCTTACAGTTTTGATCTGCAGCCCTAGCTGCTCAGTGTGGAGTGTTCCTGGGTCAAGTCAGGTCAATAGAATCTCAGCGTTTGTACCTTGATAATTCCCTCTGAGGTTAATAAATGGTTTATAAAAAGGAGAATTGCTAACTGCCCAGTTAGCTGAGTAGGAAATATTTACTAGGTATAGTGTTCACAGGGCCCTGTCCTCTCTGGCATGGCTATACCATGTGAGCCTCATTTATACAGGGTCCCATTGGTAAGCTCCTGTCTAGTTACTTTTCTCATTGCTGAGACAAAATAACCCAGCACACAAAGTCATAAGAGGAAAGGTTTGTTTGTGATCCTTCAGTCCGTAGTCAGCTGGCTCCAAGGCAGAGAGGTCTGGCAGAGGAGAAATAGTCCACGGTGAGCAGGGAGGTGAGAGCACATTAGTTTTCTTTCTGTCCCTCATATTTCATGCAGGCTACCTGCCCCAGTGTGGGTGTGGCTCCCATCCCCTTCATCCCAGCCAGCAGTATGGCAGACTACTCAGTGGGCTTGACTTAGTGATCACACACCCTGGACCCCAGCACCATCCTCTCTAGATGCAGCCACTTCTGAGAAGCCTAATTTACGACTGAATGAGGCTCTGGGGGAACCTGTAAGAATAAGTCTTAACACCACCAAACACAGGGTGTGAACTCTCTTTTCTTGCTTTTAAGACTGGAATTGCAGAAGTGATTTTAAGTTTGATGCATGGATTTCGCCTCCTGTGCCTGACATTTTCATCGGCTAGCCCCTCCCCTTGCTCCTGCGCATTTCAAACTGAGGTAAATCCCATTCTGGCTCCTGAGAACTCCTGCTTCATTTAACGAGCAAGTCTTCAGGGGCTTAGCCTGTAGGCAAAACTTCGTCAGAGGATAGACATTTTTCTTCAGCCTTACCAGTATTCTGATTTCCTCTTGAGCAGACATCCTCCACATGAATATATATGCTCAACCTCACGATGGAACGCACCCCAGATTTCACTGGGTGGCTCAAGTGACATTTCCAGCTAGAGAGAACAGTGATGAAATGAGAAACATATTTATAATTATTGTCCTCTGTAAGCAGGTTTCCTAAGAACTTGGCCAATTATTCTCTGACCATGGTAAGTCTCAAACATTTTTCATTTGGAGCAAGTTCTCACTATGTCAATTACCATTCTGGGCTATTCAAGCAATATCAAATTTGTGTTTGAATCATCCAGGTAGCTTTAGAAACAGGTTGGCTTTTTACCAGGATACTTGTCCTCCAAAATCAGTTTTACTTTGAAGACATGGCTTTTTAGATATAAATGGAGTCTCACACATCTCTTTCACATAGATTCCCTAAAACCCCAAGTGGTCCTATTATGAAGTTGAGAAGGGACTAGATGTTTTATTCTTTTACTTTCTTCTCAGATTCTGTGCTATTTTAGAAAAGATAGAAGTTACACATCTCCTTTTATTCCCATTATTTCACTCCAAAATAAAAAAGGAAGAAGCTGATGACCAAAGGCTTTTGATCATCTCTGTCTCAGAACATCCCTCATAGGTCCGTCCAGAGAGGACAGAGGCTGTGTTGATTCTGTCCATGAAAGACTGAGACAAGTGAGCTTCAATCTACTAAAAAGGTGGGTATGTGGCTGTTTATCACACAAAAAAATGACAGAATTGGCAGGAAATGACCTTCAGTGACACCAAATTGGAGCACAGGTTGCGAAGGAGGAGCAGGGTGATAGCAGTGACAAAATGATGACTCAAACTCGTCTTCCCGTCTCAATATATGCAAAGCAACATTTCTGTTGGTGTCGATATGCATTTCCACTGTGCTGTTTTCCAAACCAAGACACATACTCTGCCCCTCTGGGAACACGTAGCCATGTGTTAGGCACTAGTGGCCAAGGAATTAACATGTCCATTTTACTGGAATATGAATATTTCCTTAAAGATTTGGGGGTTAGCTCACGTAAAGCAAGTTGATTGGTGACAGATAATTTCCTATCTAAAAACAGTGCATTATGTAATATACTATCCTAATATATTTGTAACAGAAGGAGAGTGTGCTATCAAATTTCCAAGTGAAATGAGTATTCTGCGTTGTTGTTGGGCTTCGAGAGGGCTGCATTTCTTCTCTAGCCAGTGAGGTGGGGGTGCCTGGGCCGAAACACTGTGGAAGTAAATTCTGCTCCATCTAATGAACCTGTCGCCTTGGTATTCTCACACTGTTCAACAGTCAGGGTTCTATTGGATAGGCCTGGCCCAGCTGATGCGCTGTACAGCCGGTTGCGTGGTGCCAGGGTTGAAATGAGCTATTTTACTTTCCTGCTCTAAATAAACCCCTACTGTCTGCCTGTTGCTATTGCTTCTCACTTGACAGTAGTTATGAGGCCATTAGCAGAAAACAAGAATCTGCTCTTTCCCCATCTGCATATTGGACAAGTCCCACACTATTCAGCTTGTGAGGCCTGATAAGAAGCCAGCACAATCTGCCCATTGACTGCTGGCCTTCTTTTCTAGTCCCAAGTACCAGAATCTCCTGGCTTGGGCTCTTATTTTGCATGTCTCTAGCTGTCCCCAATTGAATGCTTTTCAGTTGCACCTGCATGGCACTTGTAAGAGTCCTTTTGAGCTAATTCAAGCTCCTGTCCCTCATACTCATGTGCCTTGTAGATCTCTAAGTTAAGGCATAAACATGTTTAAAGAATGCTGTTTTCATGCCCTCACAAACCACTCTTTATTTTTGTCCTTATTCCTAAGAACTTAGGGGGATAGCCCCTCCAGAAAATAAAGAATGAGGCTGGAGATGGCAGCTATGTCCAGGCCTTCCAAGATCATTCCACACTTCAGAGTAATCTCCTCTGGATTTAGATTTTGTTTTGTTTTGTTTTGTTTTGCTTTGAGGTACTTGGGATTGAACCCAGAGGCTCATATATGCTAGGAAGATAGATACTCTGTTATTGAGCTACACCTCCAGTCTTTTTTATTTTTTGAAACAAGATCTCATCAAGTTTTCCTGTTTGACCTTAAACTTGTGGTCCTCCTACTTCAGCCTGTCAAGTAGCAGAGATTTCAGGTGTGTACAACTGCGTCTTGCTCTTAGCATCTTAAATATCTCTGGAGATATGGTTTTTCTCTTGTTAATTTTGTTATGTTCAAAAACTTACTTGAGATAGGAATAGCTAACTGTCACATTCCCATAAGGTACACATTTGAGAATTATGATGATGACAAAATATCAGATGCCATGATGGATTACGAAGCTCAGATGCTAATTTATAATGTAATGAGATTTAAGAAGAATTACTATGATAACTGCTGTTACTAGAATTCCTTTTGTGAAGAGAAATACTGTTTTATGATGGTAGAAGCTATATGTATTTTGCTCTTTGAATATATAGTGTGTGGCTCAGTGCTGAACATATGGTAAATAATAAATACTTTTTTTTTTTGAGACAGGGTCTCGATTTTAGTTCAGGCTGGCCCTGAGCTCACTATATAGCCCAGGCAAGCCTGGAACTCAGCAATCCTCCTGCCTCTGCCTCCGGAGTGCTGAGATTACAGGCGTGAGCCACCACGCCCAGCATTATAAGTGGTTCGAACTCAGGACCTTGCACTTGCGAGGCGGGCACCGGAACCACTGAGCTAAATCTCTGGCCCTCAATAAATACTTTTAAAAGAAAATGCATACAAAATATGTTGAAGGGCAATTTAGGTCAAATATAGCATCTAAATGGACAAAGTAAAACAAAGGACTAGCTGTATAGTTGTACATAAGAAAATGGAAGAAACTGGCTCTTAAGGAAGGAGAGAAAGGAAAGAGGAGAGGTCTGAACATTCCAGAAAGCAAAAGTAGAGATATTAAGCTCAGGAGTATATTAAATTCAGTTTTAAGTTGTTTATGTTTCAGGAGTTTAGAATCTCTCCATCTTGCTATATTTATATAAAGCCTGCTATAAATGCAGTCCTGAGTGAGAGCTTTTGGTTGCTTTATTGCTTAGTGGGAAGCAGGAAAAGGTGCTGAACAGCATGTGCGGCAAAGTAGCAAATGACTGAGGACTTCACACATGGAAGGTGAGATGATGCATATACCATTTTGCTTGAAACAGAAACCAAGAACCATAGGTGCCACCTCCTCCTTCCCCGACTACTCCAGTTCTAGGGACACTCAGTGTGTGAGCAGCCTGCCCAAGGAGATGGGCTACCCTTCATCTGCACTGATGCCTGATTACGCTAAGAAACGACCTGCTTCACTGGTATCCAATATTGCTCAAGACTTAATTTTATTCTGACAGCCCCTCCCATGGTCCTCCTCTCCCACTGTTCATGATGCTTTGTGTACTTTTTACTAACATGAAAAATGAAAGTTTTCACTGAAAGATAAGGGAGAGAAAATGAGAAACATGTTGATTATTTCCATAATCTCTGAGATATATTTAGGCTTTATTGTTCTCTATAAGACCCAGTTGGTATAGTTAGAATAATTTGTTATCTTAAATCCAAGTAATAATTATTTGGCATAAATAAATATGATAAGAATTATGATAAAGTCCAAAATTCCAAATGAGTTTGTTAAAGAAAGAAATCTTTCCAGTTACTAAGGAAATGTGCTTTCCCCATCTCCAGCCATCTGAAACCACCATGATGAATCACTGCAATTAAAACAATAACTTGTTCTCCCTAGCTGACTGTGATAATAGGTGTCCTTTATCATATCTCTTTATTTTAATTTTTAAAAATGAATTTGATTAAATTTGAATTTGTAGGAAACTTTACTACCAAGGGAGACTTTAAGGTTAATGTTCTTTGAAATTATTTCAGGCTTTTCTCCAAGTTTTTCAAAGATTTTTCCTAGGACAATATCCTGCAACAAGGTGGGAAGAAGGGGAGCTGCAGACCACTGGCATCTGCCATTTCTGAGGGGCCTTGGAGTTCTAGGATGTAAAGGAATTTGTTGTTTTGAATCAACATGGTTTTTGTGTCGTCTCCTGCTCTGGTGCTCAGTAATTTTCCAGAGCTTAAAAGACAAATGAATTTATTGAAAAATGAAAAGATGTCGAGTTCTGCCGGGACCATGCTGTCATGTGAAGGCCCAGCAGCTGTGTTCTCAGGCTTCCTGGAAGGAGGACGCCCAGTGGCTCCACTCCAGCCACAGCAGGCCTGACTTGGCTGAGACAGGCCGCCTTGGCTGTACAGGGATCCGGATCCATGTAGCAGAGGTGCTTGAAGCCATTACGGCCAAACTCCAGAAAATACAGCAGTGGTGAACAGCAAAGAGAGCGCCTCTCTGAGTCTCCTTCATGAGAAACAAAGCCCACTAGAAGAGTGAAATAGTTTCTTCAACAAACGCCTACTGCACTACAGTGGTTGGTGATGTAATTGTTCTGTCCAAGTGTCTCTCTTGGTGTTCCAGAACTGAGACTGCCTAAGGAGTTAGATATACTGACTACAAAGATGGTTTCATAACTATTTGACTCTGGGTGGCCCCCAAGCAGCTGTACCTGTGCTTTGTTGAATTAACATTATACTTCATCCAAGTAAGCCAATTGCCTTCATCAAATCTATGTGTTATCTTGAGAAATTCTGTCTTTTGCATCTTGGCAAACACATCTCAGGAAGCTGGGTTTCTGACAATTGAGAATACCTTCATTTTGGCTTTGTTGATTTATAAGAACAAAGGAACAGAAAGTGGAAATTCTCTAGGGAGAGTAGAAGACAGATATCTAAGTTTAAATTCCCAAACCAAATACAGGGTCATACACACAGAGAGACATGCACACACACATGCACACCTGTACACACAAAACATACAACCATCAAAGGCAGCACAGCAGAAATAAGCATGACCAGAAACTTTTTCTAACACAAGAACACAGTGGGAGATTTGATAATACTTCATTTTCATGCATTATCTTTAAGGGCT
Source organism: Thryonomys swinderianus (assembly GCA_004025085.1). NCBI lineage: Eukaryota > Metazoa > Chordata > Mammalia > Rodentia > Thryonomyidae > Thryonomys > Thryonomys swinderianus. Next base: position 14,276 of record PVIC010020242.1, on the reverse strand, counting down.
CACAGGTTAATGCTAAGATTTTTCATAGAAGACAGAAAAAAATACAGTCTGTTGGATAGATTGTAAGTCTGAAGAGCAGTTGTATCCAAATTATAGTTATTAATGTTATTTCTGTCTCTGGGGAAATGATAAATTACATCCAAGTCCATTACTTAGCAGAGTTATTATGCATCTAGGAATTTAATTTGGGGACAGTTTTGATTTTCTTTGCAAGAGAAAAGACAGAGCTGTCCTCTGACTAAAGCATGGTTATTTGGGCCCTACTCAGATACCATCTTCTGGTTTGAGACTGGCCAAATGTCACTCTCCCTCCACGGGTGGTGCGGATGAAAGAGGGAGGCATGTGCACAGGGCTTGTTCTCGGCGTCATAATAATACTCTTCCTTTTTCTGACATTCACTAAAAATAACATTTGAATGAAGGAATTGGGTCACCTGGTGACATTTTGGTAGTAGCAGAAAATTGTAGAGTGGTTTTTATGTTCTCATCTAGAACTGTACAAGCTCACTGGGTTGGTACACGATAGTCCCACAGAAAGCTATGGAAATTCCTCAACTGGATCTTTCAAAGCACAGGACAGGGGGGTGCACTCCTGGGCAACTTGGGAGCAACTCCTCTCTACAGGCAGAGCTGAGTAGATAAAGGCAGCTTTAAAGTCTCATTGCAACCCTGCAATTCTGTATCTTTTCCATGTGATATACTGGCCCCAGGAAATAAGCAAATCACTTAATCACTTTATCTCTCCTAATGCATTTCTTTCAGTTTCTTAGTATAGTAAGTACCAGCTGCAGATCAGCTTCAGAGAGACTGGGGTGAAATTTGGAGCCTTTGAAGATAAAAGGCACGGATTCTAGTTCCTGATTCCAGGGCCTTTCCACATGTATATAAGTAGGGTTCAATGAAAATTGTTGAATGAATAATAATCTGAAAATTCTCATAACTTCTCTGATGCATCTTCTGTTGCTTCACATTCACTCAACCCCACTACCTGGGTCCCATGGCTGATTATTACAACTTGAATCATGGTCTGATAAAAACACAATGAAATTTGTTCAATTCTGCATGAAAACTTAAAGGCCTCTCTTTCCCCACTGTTCTGCTACTTCTTTGCATTTATTTTTCATATTTCCCTCCTCTATTTGCAAGATAGGCTCTTCCACTTCCTATGGTCTCTTAGGAACATGTCACCTTATCAGGGAGAACTTCTCTTCACCCACTGCCCTGTCAGTTTTTTACATTTTTCCACTGTATTTACTGGCATCTTATAGAAGATATATTTACCTGTTTACTTAGCATCTTCATTCTCTCATAAGGATGTGAACTTTATAGAAGTAACTTTTTTTTTATTCTGTGTTCTCCCAGAGCATACAGAAATATCAACAGAGTAAAACAGCTGGTGACTGGCTGTATGTTTTCATTACAGATCCTCTGGTTGATGGGAACACTCAAGCAAACTCAAGTAAAGGAGATTTAACAGAAAAGGATTAAAAAGGACAGGATGGCTGGTAGGTTCCTTGCCAGGGTAGGAATCCTAGAGACAGAACTGGGGATGGGGGCTGGACTTCAGCAGAGGCTCAGGGAAGACGATGGCCCCAGAGCTCCATCGTTCTTTCTTGTCTTCTCCACCCGCTGGCTCCTTGTTTTTCAGAACCTCAGCTTGCACCACGCTGTACGACAGTTCCGCCTGTCTTCACCTCTCCATCTGCCCTTTCAGTCTCAGTTACCAGAGAAACCCAGTAATCTCAGGCAATCTTACAAACCTGGCCAAGGCTTCTGAAGTCTCTGGCATCTCTACTGATGAGCTGGTGCCCACCATGGGGCCATTCACCTGTGATGTGGGTCAGGCATCCTGCCATCTACTCCCGATTCACAAGAAGTCACTTGAGGGACAACTTCTAGAAAGATCATCCCACTGACCCTTCAAATGTTATCATCATCCTTCTCCAAGGATGCTTTTATCTCTTGCACCCCCCTTCAAAGGCAGTAGGTTTGTTGCACCTTTTTGTCTGATTTTAAGAAATCAATTATTTTTTTCCTGAAAGTGCCTTAAAATTATATGTGGTGGGGAAGAGGAAACTATGATATGCCTTCTTTTAAAGACCTAGTTGGTGTGAAACAAAAATTACCCACACACCCATTATGTCTTGGGCATCACAGACTAGTACATACATAGATACTACACAGATAGACAGATGCTATATATATATAGACATACATAGTACTCCCCATACAGACAAGTACAGCTGGTGTGGCAGGTCCTGCACACTCCTGGCTGAGAAGTGCTCACCATGTGTAGGGGGCATGCTCAATTTGCCACTTGGGATTACTTCCTGAGCTTGGTAGAGGAAATACCTGGAGACAGATAAATCCAAATCAAAGTGACTGGCAGGAGGCAATTAGTTTGTTCAGTCCAAATGCTGGAAGTCACGGCTTTTGAAAGATGTATAATTAATCCCTTACACGTCCTTAGTAAGTCTCCCCTCAAGCCGAGGATTTATTTTCATTTCTGGCCTTGAGATCGTATGGTTGAGAACCTGAGCTGAGCACACTGAGGGCCAGCGCAGACCCTATCGGCGTCCCTAGGAGGTGCTGCTCTCTGCTTTCGACAGACAGTAAGGAGAGGAAGGAAATGACCTGAATGGAGGACCACTAATGTCAGAGGGATGAGGCCAGCTGCTGTGACTCTCAGCGAGAGACAGCCCCTGTGGGCCTCGGCTTCCTCTTCCCTAAACCTCAGAGCTCAGAGGATCAAAATTTAATTGACACAGTGTGTGGGGGAAATTTGAGGTTTTAAGCTCAGGACAGAAACTGTAGATTTTAGAAGCAGGGTCTTCAACCTTGGGCCAAATCTAGCTCTCTTCCTGCCTATCTTTTGAAGGACTTAGAAGAATGTGTTTACACTTTTAAGTAGCTACTAAAAATTAGAAGAAAAACATTTCATGACATGAAAATTCAAATGTTACTGCCAATTCCTCTTTTAGAGTCTAGAGTGGACCAGACATAGCTAGCTTTACCTTATAGCTCATCCTTACCTTGTGATCTTAGACAGCTATTTAACCTTTCAAAGCCTTCAGACTTCTTGTTCATAAAAGTGGTCAAAGCCACTTTTTAATCCCAAAGTGTGATTGGCAAACATTAAATGAATTTGTCATAAGGCACTAAGCAGACAGCCCAGGACAGCTGAATAAACTAAATCATGATTCTACGACTCTTATGCTCAATTCCTGAACTCAGCAGACGCTGCCCCAAATGGGTGCTACAAAAAATGAATAAACCACACAATGTAAACTTGACATTATTTTGATACATCATTCTGATGTTATCTAAAGCTTTGTAGTTGGGGGGAGACATTGGACAAAGGAGCTGGAAGCCCAGGTGGGTCAGGAGCAAGCATAGCCAAGTGGCCATGGAGTTGCTGATTGTCCTCCCTTCCTACTGTTGCTCCAGCACTTTGGCGTCAACCTAGGCACCGAGTGGCTGTCAGTGGACACGGAGATGTTTTCTCCACGCTCAGGTTTACCACAGTGCTTCCAGGGGCCACTCACTCCTTCATTTACTCTCTTATTCAACCGTCAGCAAAACTGCTTAACTTTACCCATAAAAGATATCCAGAATCCTCCCTTTCTCTCCCTTGGCATTCTCTGCCATTCCTGCCTCTGGTCTGAAGCTTCGTATCATCTTTCACCTTGATTATCGCAATAGCTTTCTAACTGATCTTTTGGCTTCCACCTCATCTTTGTACAGTCTATTTGTACAACAGCTAGAATGGTCCTCTTAATGGATCATGTCATTACTCCGCTCAAAGTGTCTGGTGGCCACCCATCTCACACGGAATAAAAGCCAAGTCTTCACAACGCCTGTGTCTCCTTTTGCTGTCCTAGCCCATGACATCTTCTACTCCCATCCTGCTTGCTCACTCTGCTCTGACTGTAGGCCTCTCTGCAGTCCTCAAAGGCACCAGCAACCTCTGGTCTAAGGACCTTTCTCTAGCCTGTCCTTCCCATCTGGAGGTGTTTCCTCCACAGGACTTCGTGGTTGACTCCCTCGCCTTCAACCTCCTTTCCTAAAATTTTCTCAGGGAGAGCTACTCTGGCCACCCTCATTAATCAATTTGTTTAAAGTAAGAATGGTACCTTCAACACTCCAATCCCCCTTACCTTGTCATTTATTCAGTTTTATTATCTGTTTCCACTAGAACATAAGCTCTGCGAAGGCAGAAAATTTGGGGGGGATTTTTGTTCCAGCATGTATCCCAAACATGTAGAACAGTGCCTTGTAGGTACTCAGTAAAGTTTGTAGACTGAATCAGTTAAGAAATCTAATATTTTACATAGTCTTTTCCCCAGACTTTGTGTCTTATTGAGTCTGCTGGAGATCTGGCCACATCTCTGAAAGCTCTGTGCCAATATTTTAGACTCTATAAAGAAATCTGTAATCGAAAGTGTACTCTCCTCAGAAAAAGCTGAAAAAGCCCAAACTGAACCCTCAGTCCAGCTATACCCTCTGGACTAGGAAGTACTACAGTTCCTGCCCACTGAAGATGGATAAATCGGCATTAGACTTTTCAAGTTCCTTCTCTTGTTTTGCTTTTGTACTAACACCATTGACACATCTGCATAAACTGAGGAAAAGACAGAACTGATTTTTCTGTTCTGCATAAAAGATCTAGCAGGAAAAGAGTTTGGAATCTGACATATGAATCAGGGCAGAGTCCGTGTTCTAGGTTATCTTGTTACATGGGACACAGCTGAGGATGTTGTTTCTTCTCTGGGGAGAACCCAAGGGAAACATGAAAAGGCTAGGATCGCCTCAGGCCTATGCCTGCTCAGCACACCACAGGCATACCTGTGTCATCAGTGCCAGGAAGGAGATGCCACTCATTTGAAGACACTCAGTTCCCGATTGGCAGGTACTAAAGAATCTTTTACTGTTCACAGACAGCTATGGTCAGTCATCATGCCGCGTAAGTACATATGAATCATAAATAATCACGAACAACCACATTATAAATTTTGCAAGGCTTGTTTTACTGTGATGAGATTTACACCTAAAGATATTGGCAGTAAAGCCTCCCTCAGGCCTTGAAGGCCTCAGAATACTTAGCAATAAAGAAGCAAAGGAAATGGCCTGAGGAATTGATTGAGGAAAGTCCTTGACCAGACAGTCCTGAACTTTCCTCGAGCTTCTCTCTGGAGGGAACAGAGTATGCTCCTGAGGTGACACACTCTTTCCTAGTCTGCCATAAGGGTGATTTTATTTTTCCTGTTGGTATCTGAATGAAAAGAGTGGAAGGGAAGAAAATTCCCAACTACATTTTTGAGCTCCTTTTAGAACCTTTTAGGTTTGAGGGAAAATTTCAATTCTTCTCATGAATATGGAACTATTTACAGATGTTGAGCAAGCATCTACAAATTTTTCCCCATTTACCAATTGTGTTAGTCTCTCTCCCTCCCTCCCCCTCTCTCTCTCTCTCTCTCTCTCTCTCTCTCTCTCCCTTAAGGAATTAATCTCTTGCCCCTTCTGTTGCTTGCTGTCCAGGAAGAATGTAAGACTTAAACAAAGAAATCTTCATAGCTGACAAGGACTCCACCAGCGGGGCTGCCTTCCCCTGGGCCAGTCTGTTTGCAAAGCTGATTTAAGATGAAAAGTGAAATGGAGCGAACAAGCTGTACCCCTCTGCCCTGATGAATATTTTCTAAGTAAAGTCTGACCAGTCTTGAAATTCTTCACAGATTCAAGAGGAAGGGCATTAGGCGTCTAAATGGCCTGGATCAGGTTTCCATAGTAGCTTGGTTAGACAACAGACCTTGTTCCAAGAGTTATGCAGATCTTGTCAATAATGCTGGTGTGAAAACAAGAAAGCCAACAATGAGGTCTTGTTCATTTTAAGCTGAGTCATGAAAATCATGCACTAAACCCATCCTTAGAGAAAGACCTGATTGGTAAAACAACAGCCACTAAACTTGCAAGGAAATTTTGAAAGGAAATGTTACTCTCTGAAAGGTATTCAAAGCAATGAGAGATTTAAGAAAAATAATTTGACACCATACTTCTCAACCTCATAAAACATTTAAAAAACTAACTCATTATTGCAATTTATAGCAGGAACTAGTCTCTTAAGTCTCAATGGACAGTCTATCTAACAGCATGGTCCCATTTGTATGATTAATTTTTTTTTAAAAAGGCAGTCTTGCCAGACCATTAAAAAGTAAAACAATTAATTACTTTAATGATAGTTCATTGCTTTCTTGCTGCTAGCTTTTCTTTTCACAGGAACTGTTCTCAGTCATTCAGTCCTGCTTGATACCTCTGCCACAGCATATCGAATGCTCTCTGCACACAAACATAGACCATCCAAAACCTGAAAAATGAGGCTATTTCATTGGTATCACAAACTTAATACTGTTCCTGTTTAGAGTGGCTTACAGCTTCTGCCTTCTACACCAGGATCCCTTCACAAAAAAGCAATTGTTCAGACTGACCTGTACTGCCGTTACACCAAATGTCACCATTTATCCCAACAAAAAAGGAACGCACTAGCTAGGGACAGAGCTGTCTTCACTGATATTCTCTCAAAGGGGACAGTGAGAAGGTTGTAGTAATGCCGAGTAAAAAGACTAGGAAATGACGCCTTCTGAGACTCATCTCCAACTACCTCCAAAGGGAACTAGATGCCATCTAAATCACAGTAATGTTGGTTTTTATTTCTTCAACCCCTCCTTACTTTTCAATCTTCTTTGCAATTACAGAAAAAGTAGAAAATCACTTATCTATTTAGATTCCCTATTGCTTACTGTAGTTATTATGGCAACAGTTTCTGGGTGGGTCTTCATTCTTTGATGTTTCCTTTCTTTCTTCTCTCTCTCTCTCTCTCTCTCTCTCTCTCTCTCCCCCCCACCCTCTCTTTTCTTTGTACCAGAGATCAAACTCACAACCTTGCACTTATGAGGCAGGTACTAGAACTACTGAAATGAATCCTTGGGCCCATTCTTTGAAGTTTTACCACACTGAAGAAATCAAATTTCCTTGTAAATGTCACATTAGTAGTATCTATACTGATACTGTGAGAGAAAGTAGGACCAAAGATGTCAGCACTCACTCTCTTTACACATAGGGTAGGTGAGGAAGGTGCTTGGAGGCATAAAGGAATTAAACTGGAATTAAAACATACTGCTTGGGCCGCCCATTTATCTTAGTGGTTCCAGCATCTGCCTGGCAAGTGTAAGGGCCCAAGTTTGATCCTGGGTACCTCATACGACAATGCCAGGCATGGTGGCTCACACCTGTAATCCCTGCACTCAGGAGGCAGAAGCAGGAGGATTGCCATGAGTTCAAGCTAGCCTTGGCTACATAGTGAGTTCAGGACCAGTCTGAACTACAAAGTGAGACCCTGTCCAAAAAAAAACCTGCTTGGATTCTCATTTAGTGCTGGTATTATCCTAAATGATTCTACATCTCAGAGGCACAGAATGAATGTGGCCAGGATGAAATTTAAGAAAAAATAATTCCATGTAACAGTTACATGTAAAACCAACCAACAGTCAAGACACAGCACTCCAAAAACCTTAAGATCACTCAAAGGATGAGATAGTTCATTCCTTTATACAGAAAGCAAATAGAGGAGTAAATATCAATGACTGATGGAAACATCATTTATTTATAATACATATTATTTATTTAAAATACATATTTTGAGACATCCACATGCTACTTCATTCAAAAAATAGTTTTTCCTTTTGAAGGAATCCTAGGTTTTATTATTTCCATGAACCCTTCTATCTTGGTTGAACTTTTACTTTTGGTACTTTTTGTCTAAACCATGGCTCTACTTAGATGGCTATAAGGGGTGAGGTCAGAGGAGGGGTGGAAAACAACCACTAGAACCATATCAAATAAAAAGTTAATTACTGAAAGGCTGTTGCAGACTATCCTAAGCATTAAATATTAGATGCAGAAAGGATATTTAGGGAGCAAATTATTAAGTAGTAGTCTGTATTTTCCCCTTCTGTCCCAAGACTATTCTGTGCACCTACTGTGATTTCTCGATAGCCGGCTTATGCATAGCCACAAGTCAGTCAGGACTTAGGTCTGCCTTAGTGACCACTCCAGTGCCAACTGTGCATGACTTCACTTGCTAAATATCCCTGTTTCTTGACTGTATTTTCTGAGCATCTTCACCCAAATTCCCAGGAAGAAACCTCCCGGGCGAGGCCCCGTGTATGAACTGGTACCCTCAGTTATGTGTCCAGTGCTGCCGCAGCCCCTGTGACTTCAGCACTGAAAAGGGACCAGAGCAGCGTCGAGGTTTCCCCACTGGGGGAGGGGAATGAGGCTGGGATCACCTCACTTTCTGGGTCCAGTCAGTCCGATCATATTCCACTTTGCCTTCATCTGTAACTTGTTTTTATATAAATGATCTGTCTTTCCTGGTACAGTAGAAGTATCTTGAAATTAGGGTTCTGCCTTGTTTCCGTTATGCCTCCTAGAGTCTCATAAGTGACTTACTAAGAATATTTGTGTAAATGACTTTATCCTGCTTTGGTACACATCAAGTTTAAAATGTAGACACTTTGTAGCTATTGATGATTTAATCAGTGGAATATCACTGATCACACTAATTACGCTTCTAGTTATCATACTTTTCAAAACATTCATTAAAGAAGATCACAGATAATCACACTTTTCTTTACAGGAGTTTGGCCTTCTCATTGGTCTCATATCAAGTGTTTGTCTTTTACTATATTTCAAAAAGTTTTTAGATACTTTGTCTAGAGACTTTAGCTTTCCACAATGACAGAACAACTGATACCTGACTTACCCTGGCACTGCCATAATTTGTACCAATGAACAAAATATATGAGGCAACTCTTTTCAGGAAAACAGCAACAGGCGGTTTCAACTAGTACTGTTGAGAGAAGAGAAACATGAAGTGATACCCACAACTGTCCCAGCTTTCTGCCCAGAACACATTCCTGCCACTGCATAGAGATGGAGCCAAAGCAGAGTGAACAGATGAAGCAGAGATTACAGCTCCAGACTGTTAACATAGCTGGAATCTGTAATTCCAGGGAACCAAGAAGCACCAGTGCAGAGGCAAAGTCTCAAACATCTGAATGAGAATGTCCTATCGGTCCTTGGCAAAGACTGAGCTATATATACGTGCATGGGGCAAGTCTCCATGAAGCTTAGCAGAGATTGATGGCTGAGGTCTCTGTGTTGAACAGCAATACTAGGGAGTGAGTGGTGCTGTAAGTTACTGAAGTTATGGTCTAGAATTCAATTAATACTCTGGGATAAGAATTGCCTCTGGAATAAAGTTCCTACTTAAGAAGTAAGAACCTGAGGAGTAAGGACAACATTATATCGTGAAGGTATACCTATCCTGAATTAAAAACTGAACTAGACCTGCTCTAGCCAAGCTGCCTGACAGAATCAGTAAGAATTTAACTCCCCACAACAAAACTTACTCTCTAAACAATACATTGAGCACATAATCCAGAGTTCCTATAATATATAAATGTCTATGCTATAACAAAATGCTACAGTTGTGCAAAGAACAGACAATTTTGACCCAAACTAAAAAAAAGAAAGAACAAGGAAACAGAATCCAAGATGATCCAGATGTTGAAATTATTAGGCAAGAACTTTCAGGTAGTTACTATAAATAAATTCAAGGAGATCTAGTAAGAAATAGTCAAAATGATGTGGAATCTCAGCAAAAAAAAAAAAAAAAGAAAATACAGACAAAGACTAAGTGGTAATTCTAAAGGTTCAAATGCAATATGTAAAATAAAGATAGAGAGACTTACATACTTTTGGAGAGATGAGAGACTTTAGGTTATATGATAAGTAAACTGAAGAAAGACAAATAAAAGTCATCCAATTTGAAGGTAAGAGATAGGATTTAAAAAATAAGCAAACCTCAGTGATCTATGGGACAATTACATGATCTAATATACATGTAGTTTAAGCTTCACAAAAAGAAAAATATTTAGGAAATAGCCAAGTTTTCCTCAAATTTGGTGATCAACATCAAATTATAGATCCAAGTAAAAACCCAATAAATTCCAAGTAGGATGAAAGAAAACTACAATAAAACCCAACACATTTCAAGTAGGATGAGAGAGAACTACATTCTGAAACATCAAAATCAAACTCTGAAAACTAAAGATAAGGAGACAGTAATAAAAGTAAGGGGGGAAAAAAATCTCAGAACATTACCCCTTTGGACTGAACATTTGTATCCCCTTCAAAATTCATTTGTACAAATCTAACTTGCTATGGGATAGTCTTTATAAGTAGAGGCTGTGGGAGGTAGTTAATTCATGAAAGTGGATTCTTAGTGAGTGAGATTAGTGCCATTATTAAATCAACAACACTCAGGTGGTTTCCACCACATGGAGATACAATGAGAAGCCATCTACCTGCAACAAGGAAGCAAATGGATGGATACCAGATCTGCCTGAGTCTTAATCTTGGACTTCCTAGCCTCCAAGATTTTGCAAAATAAATGTCTATTGTCAAACCCAAATCTGTATTTTTAGCAGTCCAGACTAAGATAATTTATATGAGAGAAAATTTTAACTTTTCAAACATAAACAAAACACATACACATACTTACAGTTAAAAGTCATCAGAAGGGCTGGGGATTTAGCTCAAGTGGTACTGCGCCAGCCAACCTTGGATGCACAAGGGCCTGAGTTCAATCCCTGGTAAAGAAGAAGAGGAAGAAGAGGAAGAGGAAGAAGAAGAGAATAAGAAGAGGAGGAAGAGGAAGAAGAGGAATTAAAGTGACATGCTTAAAATAAGTTAGAAAATGAGAAACAGGAATAGAAAGATGCACCAATGAGAAAAAAATCTAAAATCAATAATTATACTACATGTGAATGTACTAAGCATTCCAATTAAAGGACAGAGTTTAAAAAGTGAGACTCAAATATCACCTTTAAGGGTTCAACTTGAAATATAATGACAAGAATAGGTTGAAAGTGAAAGGATAGAGAAAACCATAACATGTAAAGAAGGCATAAAGAAACCACAATGTCAGACAGGCATAGTGATTTAAAACATTTTTTTCTTAAAGAGAAAATGTCAATTTGATCAAGAAGATATAAAAATTCTAAATTTGTACTTACATAGTTACAGAGATTCAAAATACATGAAGCCACATTGGTAAAACTAAACGGTGAAATAGATACTCATAGTTTGACATTTCAAACTTGTTTCTCAGTAATTGATAGAATTATTAGATAAAGAAACCAAGAAAGGATAAGGAAAATAAAAACAAAAGTACTGACTAATTTGTCCCAACTGCTATTGACAAAACAATACACACAATAATTGAAAATGAATATTCTCTTTAGGAATACATCGAATGTTCACTAAGAAAGACTACATAATGACCCATAAACTAAGAATCAGTAAATCATAGAATTGAAATCTTACAGAGCATGTTCCAAAACTACAATGGAATTAAGTGGGGAATTCATAAAAATACCTGTAAAATATCCAAATATTTTAAATTGTAACAACATAAATATCAAAGGAGTTACAAAGAAAAGTAGAAAATATTCCAAGTGGATTAATAATGACAGACAATATAGTAGAATTTGTGTGATACAGTGAAAGTTAACTTAGAAGAAAAGTTCTAACCTTAGATTTAGTTTATATTGGAAAAAAAAAGACTGGTTTAAGTACAAAGATCTTGGTTTTTCTCTTATAAAGCTTTAAAAATAAAATCCAGGTGTGGTGGTTCACACTTGTAATCCCAGCACTCAGAAGCTGAGGCAGAGGACTGCAAGTCTGAGGCCAGCTCGGGCAATTTAGGAGAACTTATCCCAAAATAAAATAAATAGGGATGGGTTAAATCTCAGTGGACGAGCACTTGCCTACCACTTGCTAAGCTCTGGATTCAACCCTTAGATAAAAATTTTTAAAAAAGAAGAAAGAAAAGAACAATTAAACTTAAATAAACTGAAACAAAGACATAAGAAAGGTCATAAAAATCAAAATTGAAAACAAAGTAACAGTAGAAAACAAAAAAAGAAGAGATAATCTCCAAAGCTCTATGCTTATTAAAATTTTAATTTGTAATTAAACATTTTCCACAAAAGAAACTTTAGGCTCAGATAGTTTTGTTTTTTTTTTTCTTAAGCAAATCTTATGTATATAGGGGTTGGAGGGTTGAAGGGAGGGCAGAAGAATGGAAAAAAATGGCACATGAGTAAAGTCTAATTCCACCTCTCTTCTGGAAAAGTTCTAACGGTTTAGGCTTAACAAGGTTCTTGTAGGCACAAGTGAGCACGCTTTGCAGATTTGTCAGGTTGTTGCTGTTAGTCCTAGTCCTATGAAAAATTGAGTAACAATTTCCAATGTAGTATATTTTCCCATATGGAAAGAATCAAATGCTTTTATGGCCTTCCTTTGTAACCCTTTAGGAAAATCAATTTGTTTTCTAAATACCACCAGATTCCCTCTTTAATTCCCCCTTGCTCTAAAGCCCATTTCTTTTCCTGAGTAGTATAGACTAGTTTTAATGACTCCTCAGGAACTAGGAAGGATAGTCTTAAGGGGATGTAAGGCTGCTCTTTTTGCTTCCTTATCAGCCTTTTGGTTTCTAAAGATGACTTTAAACATGTCTCTTTGGAGTTCCTTACAATGCATGCCAATGACCTTCTTAGGAAGCTGGACTGCCTCTACAAGTTATAGAACTTTCAGTTTGTACTTTATAGGTGACTATTACCAAGCCCCTTTATTTCCATATCACAGCAGGGGCACGTAGCACAAGAAAAGCTTACGTGGAGTCTGTGTGTAGCTTTAGCTTTTTGCCTTTTCCTATTATCAGTGCCAAGTAGGACCTACTAGTTCTGCCTTTTGAGCAGAGATTCCAGAGGGAAGAAGTTTTGCTTCAATGATTTGTGAGTGGAAGACTTCAGAACTTGCCTTATGACATCCTTCTTGAACAAAACTTCTTTCACATGTATTTTGTTTTAGCAGCCCGAGTTAAGACAACTATCATTCCTCAGGACTGAAGTTAGTAGGAAATTAAAACAACCCACCTCAAGCCATATTGCTAGAGGCCCCATTCAAGAATACAATTTTAAGTCATACCACCAGACAAAAAGAAAGACCAGAGTCATGCTGGCTGCTTGCAAAAGCAATATGTAAGTAGTAGTAGATGGTAGTTACAAATAGCAATAATTAAGTGACAAATTGTAGAAATGAGAACTATAATTGTTTTAAGTAGTTCTTTTTTACTTTGTTATGGATATGTTCTAGTTATTGCCCAGGTACACCATCTTTAACCAGTTAATTCTAGGTAAACAAAAAATATTCTCAATAATTTGGGTGGCCCCCACTCAATAAGTTGAAAGACATTAAGAGTGATACTGAGGGCTGGGATTTAGCTCAGTGGTTCCAGTGAATACCTTGCAAGCACAAGGTCCTGAGTTTGGTCCCTGGTACCACATACCACAATGCCAGGTATGGTGACTCACTCCTATAATCCCAGGACTCAGGAGGCAGAGGCAGAAGACTTGCTGTGAGTTTGAGGCCAGCCTGGGCTACATAGCGAGCTCAGGACCAGCCCAAACAACAAAACAAGACCCTGTCTGAAAAAAAAAAAGGGATACTGAGTTTCCTGAGGAAAGAAACATTCTGCTTATAGATGAATATCTCCTTCTACATAAGAGTTTCCAACTTGCCCTTCCTGATATCCTGCCTTACAAATTTTGGATCTGTCTAGCCAGCCCCCAGAATTGTACAATCCAGTTCTCTATAACCTACCTCTATCTACACATACACACATATACATGTGGCATAATAAAAGTATGGTGAATTTTTTTAAAGAGTGTATTACAGTAAAGGAGACATTGCCATTGATCCCTCTCAAAATAGTCCCCTTCAGTTTGAACACATTTATCCTATTATTCTTATAAGTTTGTAAAGTAGTTCTGGAAGTCCTCTTTCATGAATATCTTTATCTGTGCAGTTGTGACGGCCTCAGTGTCCTGGTTCAATTCATAGCATTCAGTTTTCATGGTCACTTTGACAGTGGAGAAGAGCCAGAAGTAACACATTGCCACTGAATAAGGTATATGAGGACACACAATGAAATTATTATGACCCTGCTTTTTCACTGAAGGCAGCTTCCACTGTATTTCAAATCGATCACACCTCTTAAAGATAGTCACAAAAGAGGACTTCTAGAACTGCGCCAAAAAGTGAGGGGTATTAATGACAATAGTGTCTTTATACTCTAATACATTTTTTATTTT
>PVIC010020241.1:0-29695 GCA_004025085.1 Thryonomys swinderianus | reverse complement strand
TTTTTTTTTTTTTTTTTTTTTGCTTTTTGAGACAGGGTCTCGCTTTGTAGTTCAGGCTGGCCCTGAGCTCACTATGGTGCCCAGGCAAGCCGCCGCGAACTCAGCAATCCTCCTGTCTCTGCCTCCCGAGTGCTGGGATGACAGGTGTGAGCCACCACGTCCGGCATTGTGGTATGCGGTGTTGATTGTTGGTGGGCGTGAGTCTCCACGCCCAGTGTTATATGTGGTTACCGGGGATCGAACTCAGGACCTTGCGCTTGCGAGGCAGGCGCCTGAACCACTGAGCTAACCCTCCGGCCCGCTTGGGTCTATCTTATTAAGAGTGTGGTTTTGAATTACTCTTTATTTTGATATCATCTAGTATTCGGTTAACAAATTGCCATAGTGCACATTCAGATATTGATTTATTTTTAAGCACTTTAGAAAGGCTTTACAAACAGAATCTGTTGGGAGAGGAAATAATTTATCTCTTATTTGGTTCCATTTCAGATACTGCAGTTTTTCGTCTCTTGCCCAGAAAGGAAGAGGGGGGCAGGTGCAAAAAATAGGGCATTGTTCTCACATCAGCTGACAAAATAACAGCACATGTTCTGGCTCTTCCTCTTCATCCTCCTTTTGTTCTCTTGGGCAGTGAGGTTGGAATGGAACCATTTGCGGTATGGTTTTTCAAAAGTCATGGAAGTTGCATTCATGTCCCATCTGCTGTCTCGGGTTCTGACATGTTACAGTACACTGTGAAGTGTCGCATAACCCAGATTTGTCCCTGTATTACAGAAAAGCAGTCACAACTTCAAAATACAAATACTCCAGGTTGTATCTTAGACACCACTCTCCACTTTCAAAATCTTTTTGTTAGCCTCTAGGTTTACAAATCTATGGAATTGTTGTTTAGTTTTGCTTTATTTGGGGGGTGGCAGGACACAGGGTCTTGCTTTGTAGTTCAGGCTGACCCTAAGCTCACTCTGTAGCCAGGCAAGCCTGGAACTCAACAATCCTCCTGCCTCTGCCTCCCAAGTGCTGGGATTATGGGTGTGAGCCACCATGCCTGGCATTGTGGTGTGTGGTACTGATTGCTGGTGAGTGTGAGCCACCATCCTCAGGATTGTTGTATGTGGTTACTGGGATCAAACTCAGGACCTTGCACTTGCTAGGCAGGTGCCAGAACCACTGAGCTAAATCTCCAGACCTGGAACTGATTTCTTAAATTATTGTATGTGTTTGTTTAATTTGTTTCTGGTAATATGCTTTTCTTAACTGCAGTGTTACATTGAGTCTTTGTGTAGTTGAAGGTATAGAGGAGAAATAAAATGGTTTAATAAGCCTTTTCTAGCAAAGATACATATTCTTATTACACTTGCAGGAGAGGAGAAACAGCTTCAGTTATGAATACATTTAAAATGGAGGAGAAATTGGATTATTTTTGTAATATGACTGGTTCTGCAAGTTTTGCAGTTAAATATCTGCATTTCTGTAACATAGTGGTCTTAAATCTGAAACTGCATTTTTTCTTGTACATCTCTTTCTAGTTAGGGGATCAAACTGTTCAGAATTCTCATAATATTAACAGTGTCTGAAGTGATTTAAGAGAAAAGGCTGTTTCCATTAATAGTCTATTCAGGTAAATAATACATCAAATTAAAACATGAGACAGTTCAAAGAAAGCATTTTATGCGTATATTACTGGCTTTTTCAGAAAAATGATTTAAACCCTGAATTTTTAAGTCTTTATTTGAAAGTATGAAGTCTGTTTCCATTGGAGTGTCTTTTGGCACAGTGTTTGTATGGGGGAGGAGTGTCTTTTCTGGGGAAGGAGATCTGTCCCTTTTTTTTTTTTTTTTAGAGACAGGGTCTCGTTTTGTAGTTCAGGCTGGCCCTGAGCCCAGGCAAGCCTCAAACTCAGCAATCCTCCTGCCTCTGCCTCCCGAGTGCTGGGATTACAGGCAGGAGCCACCACGCCCAGCACTGTGGTATGTGGTATTAATGGCTGGTGGGTGTGAGTCACCACGCCCAGCATTGTATGTGGTTACCGGGGATCGAACTCAGGATTTTGCGCTTGCAAGGCAGGCACCGGAACCACTGAGCTAAATCTCCGGCCCAAGATCTGTCCCTTTTGATGTACAGTTTATTTTATTTATTTATTTTTTTGAGACAGGGTATTGCTTTGTAGTTCAGGCTGGTCCTGAGCTCACTATGGAGCCCAGGCAAGCCTTGAACTCAGCAATCCTCCTGCCTCTGCCTCCCGAGTGCTGGGATTACAGGCATGAGCCACCACGCCCTGCACTGTGGTATGTGGTATTGATTGCCAGTGGGCGTGAGTCACCACGCCCAGCATTGTATGTGGTTATGGGGATCGGGATTGAACTCAGGACCTTGCACTTGTGAGGCAGGCGCGGGAACCACTGAGCCAAATCTCCGGCCCGATGTACAGTTTATTTTTGACGATCGGTGTCAGTAAATCATGACTGATTTAACCAACCCTTAGGCCAGAGTAGAACATAATTCTAGAATATGCTTAGACAAAAAAATATAGTTTAGAGCTAAAAAAAATTCATACTTCCTAAATTTTTGACAATTTGAATCTGTAAAGAAATTGACAGCAGAGAAACAGGAGAAAAGGCACAGAAATTTTGTTAACAGGGAAACACGGGGAGATCACACAAAGTGCATGATTCAGTGCAGAGCCAGATGGTTGAAGCTTAAATACCTGCTCCTAAGGGAGCGTGCAAAGGGGAGGTTGCAGGCCGTTTGAGAGGGGTCACAGATGACTCTTGGGGTGGTGCAGGGCTGGAGCAGAGTTGCCCAGGGCTTTGGAGGAGGTGGCAGCAGCTCCAGAAGGTGGGAGCTGGAGCTGGCCTTGTGCTTTGTGGGCAGCAGCTCGGGTAACTGGCCCGGGAGAGTGGGTGGAGCCTGGGTGCTTTTGCCTCTCTGAATGTCCATCTTCCTATGTTAGGGAGCAGTTGTGCTCCTTGCACAGAGACTGGTAGCCAGACTAGGGGCTCGGAACGAAGCCCCGCCTTTGCTGGGGCGAGAGGATTGGGCTGGTAGGGCAGGCTCAGAGAGGCCTTTTAAAGTACGGTATTCAGCACAGCAAGTGCTACACTTTGGGATAGTTTCTAAGTCCCAACAACAGACCTGTGTGTTTTTCTGCTTTTTTAAATTAAAAACTTGATTCCTCAGATGTACGTGTTTTGTAGAAGGTAAAAACAAGCCTTTTGAAGTGTTTGAGCTTTGTTTCTAACTAGGTATTGCATTGGCGTCATCAAAGTAAAAAGACCATTGACTTAAATAATTCATAAAGTGCTATAAAGTTTGCTCAAATAAAAATCAATTTTTTATAAAACTGAATTTCTGTCTAAATCAGCATTTGCTGACCCACGGTCTGTGCCTGTTTCTTTGAGGATTATAGATTACAAGCAGAGGCAGGAGGAACACTGTGAGTTTGAGGCTAGCCTGGGCTACATAGTGAGACCCTGTTTTTTAAAAAAGAAAGAGGGCCAGAGATTTAGCTCAGTGGTTCTGGCGCCTGCCCAACAAGCGCAAGGTCCCTGGTTCCATCCCTGGTAACCACCTACAGCAATACCGGCTGTGGCGACTCATGCCCACCACCAGCAATTAGTATCACATACCACAGTGCCAGGGGTGGTGGCTCACGCCTGTAATCCCAGCACTTGGGAGGCAGAGGCAGGAAGATTGCTGAGTTCAAAGCTTGCCTGGGCTCCATAGTGAGCTCAGGACCAGCCTGCACTCAGAGCAAGACCCTGTCTCAGAAAGAAAGAAAGGAAGGAAGGAGGGAAGGAAGGAAGAGAAGTTGCAAACATCTTGCATTCAAGAAGCTGGCATTGTAGAGGGAAGGGAAAACAGCCTTAAGACAGGTGCTTGAATGAAGGCTGCATGTGTTATTGCTAATCTTCACACCAACATATAGTGTTCTTGTTTCATTTTGTAGATGGCTTTGTTTTGTTTTGAGGCACTGGTGGTTGGACTCAAGACTTCCACATTGAACCACATCGTAGCCCTTTTTATCTGTTTTTTTTTAGACAGGGTCTCGCTTTGTAGCTCAGGCTGGGTCTGAGCTCACCATGTAGCCCAGGCAAGCCTCGAGCTCAGCAGTCCTCCTGCCTCTGCCTCCCGAGTGCTGGGATTACAGGTGTGAGCTGCCACGCCTGGCACTGTGGTATGTGGTACTGATTGCTGGTGGGCGTGAGTCTCCACGCCCAGCCTTGTAAGTGGTTACTGGGGATCGAACTCAGGGCCTTGCGCTTGCGAGGCAGGCACCGGACACTGAGTTAAATCTCCGCCCCCTCCCTTTTTTGAGTCAGAATCTCACTTAGTTGCCCAACTGGCTCAAACTTGTTATCCTGCCTCAGCCTCCCAGAGTGCTGGAATTATGAGTCTGTGCCACCATATCAGTCTGGTTGTAGAGATTTTAAATAACTTTCTAAAATTACTAGCCTGCTTAGTGGTGAGGTAGATGTTTGGTCATTATAGTCTTGATTTGCAAGCCTGTGCCCTCTCCTCCCAAGTGCTGGGATTACAGGCGTGAGCCACCACCCCTGGCACTGTGGTATGTGATACTAATTGCTGGTGGTGGGCATGAGTCGCCACAGCCGGTATTGCTGTAGGTGGTTACCAGGGATGGAACCAGGGACCTTGCGCTTGTTGGGCAGGCGCCAGAACCACTGAGCTGGGTGAGGCTGTTTCTTAGAAGGCAAATGTAGAGTGCTGTGAATTTGTCTTCACTGCTCGGAATGTGGGACAGCACCCAGTGGTGCCGAGGTGGTGTTTGAGGGAGCAACTACATGCTCACCAGGCTTTTGTTTTCTCAGTGCCGGGCACAAGCCCAGGGCCTCAGGTGTGCTAGGCAAGCACTGTACTGCAGAGCGCCCCCAACTGTGCCTCTTAGCAGTCTCGTTAAGTTACCATTTGCAGTGTGCTGTACATCCACCTGCTGAAGTGCACGATGCAGGCACTTTGTGTTCTCTGAAAGCTGTGTAGCCGTTGCTGCAATCCAGTATTAGAGTATTTTTGTCGCCAGACAGATCAATCCCTCGGTGCTCATTTAGTCAGTCTCCCCCAGCCCCAGACCACCACAGCGAGCTGCCTATGTGTAGTTTAACCCTTTCTGGAAGTTCCATATCTGTGGAATTTTTGACGTATGTAGTCATTTATATTTGGCTTCTTTTACTGCATGTTCTTTACAAAATTTATTTATTTAATAATTTTATTGGTACGCTTTTACATACATAATACTCACACTCATCATAGGGAATTTGTATGTGCACATAACATAGCTTAGCTCTTGTCTTCCTGTAGCCCGCCCTTCCCTTCGATCCTTTTTCCCCTCTCCCTGTATAATCTTTCTTTGTTTACCTTCCATTCTTTATTTCTTGTCTCTATTCTCTCTCTTTCCCCCACTTTCCCTTCCCCTCTCTTGTTCCCCTTCCCATCTGAACAAGTTTTTCCTGCTTCCTGATTTCTATCCTCCATTTTGGTCCATATTTACCCATTGAGTTTTTCACACAAGAGAAGCAATGCAATATTTAAACATATGTGTCCAATTTACTTCACTTAAAAGTAAGTCCTCACATGGCCAGAGATTTGGCTCAGTGGTTCCAGCGCCTGCCTCGCAAGCGCAAGGTCCCTGGTTCAATCCCCAGTAACCACATACAGTACTGGGTGTGGTATGCCCACTGGCAATCAGTACCTCATACCACAGATGCCAGGCTTGGTGGCTCAAGCCTGTAATCCCAGCACTCGGGAGGCAGAGGCAGGAGGATTGCTTAGTTCAAGGCTTGCCTGGGCTACATAGTGAGTGCGGGGCCAGCCTGAACTACAAAGTGAGACCCTGTCTCAAAAAAAAAAAAAAAATGTCTTCAATGTAGCAGAATGTTTCTAAGACTCACCTGTGCTGTAGCATGTTCCAGTGCTTCATTTCACAACCAGGTAGTGGTTGTATGCATGTACCATGTTTTGTTTAGCCATTCTCTAAGTGATGGAAATTTGGATTATCTCCATTGGAGATGTTACTGATCATACTGCTGTAAACTTGGTGTGTAAGTCTTTGCGTGGATTCTGTGTACATGTCTCTCAGGTGGGCTCCTGGGAGAGGCATTACTGAGTTGTGGAGGTTTGCCATATGCTTTTTAAAGAAGCCATCAAACTCACCATTTCTTATTCCATGAATAGTATATCAGAGTTCCAGTTTCTTGTGATCCTTCTGTTATCGTCCATTTTTAATACAGCCATGAAGTGGGTGTGATGTAGGAGCTCATATGATTTTGACTGGGATTTCTCTGATGACTAAGGATATTGAGCATCTTTTATGTGGATATTAGCCACTTCCCTGTTTTCTCTGGTAAAATGACTATAGAAATATTTTATCTTTTTCTTCATTGCATTCTTATTATTGAGTTATTACTTTTATTACATGCTGTTGGATACAAGCTGTTTATCATATGTGATTTGCCATTATTTTCTCCCAGTTTGTGGATTTTTAATTTCTCAGTATATTTTGAAGTGCAGAATTTTCTGTTTTCACAAATGAATTGTCGTTTTGCTATGTCTGAGAATTTTTGTCTCACCTGAGACCTTGAAGATTTTTTTTTTTTTTTGCCTTGTTTCAAATGAGGGTGTATTGGGTTCCACTTTATTAGAAAGAACACCAAGTTCTCCTGTGAGGCAGTGGCCTGCTAGCTGAGATCTGAACACCAGGCAGGAGATAAGAGAGGTACAGGTGGAATTTTGCCCATCCTGAAGAGCTAAGGATGAGTCATGAGGTGGAGAGGAGGGTATCTGGCTGCTGCCCCAGACGGGGCATCTCTGGCCGTGTGAAACAGTCTTCCCAAGCAGTGGGCTCAGGGGAGGCTTAACCAGCAGTGGGAACATGACTGATGTGCTTCTCAGAAAAAGCACTCTGGCTTCCATGTGGCAAATGGAAGAGCTGTGCTGTGGATTTGGACTGACTTGTAGCAGCCTGTTGACCAGTAGTGAGCTGCAATAGCAGCCTGGACCCAGTAGTGAATAAATATCAAGGACATTGGAGAGTCTGCTTGCCTTGACTTCTGTGTGGCCAGTGTTCCTAAGCCGGAAAGTGTAGGAAGAGATATGTCATCAGTTTTTGTGGCTTCCACGCCTCACACGACATCCCTCATTTTTGTTCTGCTCATGAGTTTTGTTTAGCAGAAGGAGATAGTCCCAGTGTAACCAAGTGCAGTGAGTTTACCACTCAGTGAGTGTAAAGTCAAGGGTGATAACCAGGAGGTAAGAATGGAGAAGGATTTATTGCTTGTGTGGGGTTATTTCCAAACCAGCGCTCTCTCCAAGGCAGGGCTATTTTATTTCAGGAGCCTGTGTATATTCATATTTGAAAGCCTCTTCTCTCCAAACCGTGTTACGTAAAATGTCAAGTTCCTGGTTATGACAAGGAAAATCTTTAAGCAGAAGTGGCCCATAGTCAGGGTCGTAGTAGCTTAGGATTCACCCAGCTCTTCTGTTAATTCAGAAGAGAAAATTTGACTGAGTCTAGTAAATTCAAGAAAATGACCCCAAACATGAGCTAAATCCACAAACCCAAGCAAGGAAAGATCATTTGAGACATTTCAAGGATTACATACAAGAGAGACTTTAAATTCTGACCTTTTATTTTAGTTATGAAATTCAAAATGTAAGAGAATCTTTTTCTTTTTATATTTCTGTGATGCTGTGGAATCAAAAGAGGGACTTGCATATGTCGAGCGAGCGCCCACCTACCCCTGACTCTACCCTCAGGCCTCAAAATTGTGGAAGTCTTTCTGTGTGTGTGATTTCTTTCCAGAGTATCTCTTAATTGATTCATGGATAATTAGGACCAAATTAATATTTCTCAAAGGGATTACCATAAACCTACTTCATTTTATCTTTCAAAATGCAACAGAAAATCCAGGGATTTTAAAGCTAATGGTGAAAAGTGTCTTTAGAAAACTAAAATATACTGTTGTTAGCTGGGCCTAGTCATGCATACCTGTAATTCCTGCAGCGTGGGCTACATAGTGAGTTCAAGGCCAGGCTGAACTACATTCCGAGACTCTGTTTCCAAAAGAATGTACTGTTTTTACTAAGTACTTTTAACTCTGTGTGTGAAATTGATTTTTTTTTTCAGTACTGGGGATTGAACTCAGGACCTTGTGCTTGCAAGGCAGGTGCCAGAACCACTGAGCTAAATCCCTACCCCTGAAATTGATATCTTAATGTTTTCCTTTTCAACTATTTTCTAAAGTATGTGAACAGAATCAAAGACTTACTTAGAATATAGAGGAAAAGAGATCAATGAAATGTGGCTATAAATAATAAATAGATGACAATATTGAAATATCTTTGTGTGATTATTTTATATTCTTAATGTCCTAAATGATCAACGTAGGCCTTTTGAACCATGAAAATTATGAAATTCTAGTAAATTCTAGTATCTCATACCATATATCCATACCCATGAAGGGGAGGGAAAAATATGTTTTGTCATTCATCTCCAGGTTGGTGGTTGAGTCTTCTATAACAAAATATGGGATTAACTTGAAAGAAAGCATAGAAATTTATTTAATATTAACCTCTATATGATACTTGAACCCTTAGAAATGAAGCCCCAAAGAAACCTGTGTATTTTTACACTAGGTTTATTGAAGAGTGTACAGTTACAGGAAAGTATGCGCAGACAAGAGGGTGTAACCTCATGGTGATAGCTGGGGAAAGCTTCACTGGGGCTGAGTGTTGAGAGTCTCCTTGGTATCCTTGGGTCTTCAGAGAAAAGGTTGCCTCTTCCTTCCGGTACGGGAAGGCCCCTGTCAGGAGATCGGCTTAGCATCTGCCTCAGGGGAAAAGGCCAAGGGGAGGGTGAGAGTGACTTTCCAAACTATTTACTATGCTAAGGTGCCATCATTTGGGGTAATGTTTCCTGGACCCCATTAGGAAAAAGACTGAAGAAATTAACTGTCGGGCCTGCTCTGAGGGACCTGTGTGGGTTCTTGTGGATAAAAGTAAACAGCAGCATTGTCCGAGGCAGGAAGGCACAGGTGGTCTGTGGCCAAGAGCACCTCAGTGCTGCACAGGAAGAGAGCAAGGTGGTGGCTCCGCATCTGTGGCAGGGTGGACACTGCCTAGGATGGCGTGTGCGGCAAGGCCGTCGCCTCACTGCCGTCTCTGGAGCACTCTGTGGCTCCATCTTATCTGAATCTAAGTGTGTGTGTGGGGCTACCATCTTGCATAATATGAAGTTTGTGTTTTAAAATGTCTAAAAATATTGCGTCTTTATCTAGGACCCTGTTTATATGCCAGCGTATTTTAAGGATTTGCAAATATAACAGGGCAGTGTTCCTGGTCCCTTACGAACCATCTTATAAAGTAAATTTGACTTGTTTTAGTTGATTTACAGGCAAGCTGTTTTTCATAAATTGGCAAGATTTTTTGGACTTTTCCCCGCTTTTCACGCTCATAATCATCTACAAAAAGACTAAGTGATAAAGCGATTCAGTTTTGGCTCAGGCTAAACTTTTCCTTGCATGGATTTCCTGAATGCTTTGCCTTCTTACTCCAGTCTCATAAGCAATCATTGGTTCACTCATTTCACAGCACCTTCAAGCTCCTTTTTTTGCAGTATGTGGAACAGCGAGAGATCACAGTGTACAGGCTACATTGAGAAATAACATACTTCTGTGTTTTGGGTTGGTCGTCAAATCACCATTCTAAGGAAGAGTTGGATGTATCGTCAAGGGAGTTCACAAAAAGACACTGTGACAATTTTCAAGTGAGTTTTACTCTAGGAATGATCACTCAGTTCATAAAAATTACGCTTTTCTTAAAACAGATTTCCTGTATAGGAATTGCTGTCATTTTAACGGGGTACATATATGAGGGAACATGATGTCTGGCCTGTGTGACCCTTTCATTGAGCAAGTGGAGGTCCCCCTATAGGTGAACTCTCAATACTCCTTCAGTCTGTCGGCCTAGTTATAGTTAGTCACCCCTATATTTTATTTGTCACCAAAATGGCCAATGAAAAGTCATTTTTGTGGATATGAATTTTAGAGGAAAATTCAGAGGCGGTATTGTATTTACCATCTTGTAGTGATTTATTAATTTTGGAGTGCTGTTTTTAATGTGTTGACGGGTTTCTTGGTCAACAGTGCCATAGTCCTTCGGAATAACACTTGTATGCTGAAATTGATTTTGTGAAAGGTAGGTAGGTATTCTGGGATATGCGATATGTTCTGCACTGACTGTAAAGACCGGTATGACGTGATTCGCCTTTTGCATGTCCCTGAAAGCCATGGTAGCCATTTCCTGCTCCCACTTTTAGCCTTGATGATTATACTGTTTGTGAGCAGCCCACATAATGGCTTGCTGGTGTTTCCTGCCAGCTGTGCTGCTGCTTCCTGAGCTGCTGTGGGCTTTTCGTCCTCCGCCGCCTTGTACCTCACACAGCCGGCTTGCCGTGGCTGCCTTCTGCAGCTTCGGATGGGCAGCCTGGCCGGACGCAGTGCGTATGTGTAGCTGGTGCTCCCCATTGCTGACACTGGTGTGGTTTTGTGGCTGTTACCAGTGTGTGCATCATATGTGGCCTGTCAGCCAGCTCTGTGACAGGCCCTAGAGGTACGTGTTGAGAGAGGTGGTACTATAACCGCGCACAGGGAACAGTGTCGCGGAGTGAATGAAGAGCATGATGTGGCAGCAGCAAAGACGTACTGGTCTCATGAGCACGGAAGGCAGTGGCTCTGGAGCTCCCTGGCTTTGCCGGGAAAGGAAGCGGTGGAGCAGAATTGGGCTAGTGCAGTGAGAGCCTCGGGCTTGACCTGTCTGAAGAAGTGTGTGGACCGTGCACCATTCATTTATAGCGTAGCAAGCAGCTTCGTGAAGATTCGTTCTCAGCAGTGGTTTGGTTTCTTAAGCTGTTACTATAAAAGTCTCCACTGTCCATAGTGTAGTTGAGGAACCAGGAGAAAATAGGAAGAGCAGAAGAAGAAATGATCTCTGAGCACAATTGTGAATAAGGACGGGCATGTGTTTGACACTTCATCCTGTCTTTTCTGTGTCTGGTCACCCTTTCTGCAAGGAAAGAGCTCATTCATCTGGCCGAAAGCCCCTACGGTTCCCCTAACAGGGCAGGTCCCTTCTTCAGAGGCAGCTCTCTGTCTTCCCTTTTCTCCTCCATCTGCACAGCAGTCAGTCATGGAGAAGCGTTCGGGAGAAAGCAAGCATGACCAGCTACTTCCCATAGATCTGGCTTACGGTCCTCTCAGCACCACAAAAACAGTGTAATACTTACCGAAGCAGGAAAATCTCAGATGAAATTTGAGAGAGTGAGGACATTAGGACAACTCCCCAAGCTGCCCTCGCTCTGAGAGCCCCCTGCTCATGCCTGTCCTGCGGCTTCTGTCTCTGTTATTGAACTTGGCTCCTTCCTGCTGTCCACGCCACCAAGCCTGCCTGTGAGGTGCAGGGCCCATCTCTCAGCCCCTTTTCTTTAGCTGGCAGTGAGGGGTGGGGGAGGTGGGGGAGATGAGGCCGGCATTCACAGCACTGATTTATTCATAAGCCCTCAATAGTTTGTAATTGAAAGTCACAAATCCCCATTTCTCAAAGATTTTCTGGAAATAATGAGGTTTCCAACAGATACGATCAGCTTTCAAGCATGCTGAGCTTTGAATGTCACTGAACCTTTGAGAGCCAGGGTATTTCCAGCTAATGGCCCGACGACATTTGTAACAAGAAGGCTTTAAAGCAAAAAGTATGTTGAGGGCTGAGGATGTAGCTCAGTGGCACTGCACACCTGCCTGGCAAGCACAAGGTCCTGGGCTCAATCCCCTGTGCCACAGAAAACAAAAGTGTGTTGAGCTTTGTGTCCTGTGTAATATTTTGTATGGTAAATATATATGGTATTTTGGTTGACTGGTGTATACATGGAGAAAATCCAACAGGACGCTACATAAAGTGCTATCTTTGTTGTCATGTGTTTTCTCAGGGAATTGCTAAATTTATCTCCTCTCCAACTTGAAAGGTTTGAAACCTCTCATTCTAGAATACAATTGTTGGGTTACTTCATTTGCTAGTATGAGCCAAAACATTTCTTCAGGTGGTGGCTTTGAATGTTTATTAATATTTGCCAAGGATAAAATACCAAAAAATCTAACATGGATTTATTCTCACGTTGAGAATTGTCAGGCTAATGTGAAATCCTAACCATGACTTTGATTTCTTCAGTTCCCCAGGAGATCTGGGAACTCATGTGGTGTAAGATCTTAGTTCTATCTTTTGCATGGGAACAGTCCTCAAAGTGGAGTTGGGATTGGTCAAGTTAGGTGATGGCCTCAGAGAGTGAGCATGTCGCACAAGTTGTCTGGGGACAGAGCCTTCACCCAAACTGATTAAAAACAGTTCTTTGCTGTGGCTTTATTCCTTGAGGTGTAAAGGTTTCTGGATTCTACAGAGTTCCATTTAAATGCTAATGTCCCTGAGAGACACTAAACCTCAAATACTGAATCTTGGCTCTGAAGAGTTGAAAGAAACTCGCTGTTAAAACTTTGCATAGAGCTTGGTCTTGGTGAGCAGCTAGCTGAGTATAAAATGCTGGGTAAAAAGATAATGCAGCCTAATGCAGTCAAGAAATCAGGTCCTGAGGGGAGGCACACATGGCCTCAGGTACCGGAGCAGGAGAGAAGGTTGTATTAGTTTTACCGTTGCTGAGACAAAATGCCTACCTGCACCTTAAAGGACAGACTTAATTTGGCTCACAGTTTTAGAGGTTTCGGGCCACAGTTGGCTGGCTGCAGGCAGAGAATCGTGGACGAGGGATGTGGTGGAGGAAGGCTACTCAACTCCTGGCCTCTGGAAGACAGAGGGCAGAGGGCAGAGAGCAGGGGAAGGACCTGAGAGGAAGGAGCCAGGGAACAGCACTGTCACACCCAGAAGTGTGCTTTACTAATGCAGGCATCTCTCAAACCCGTCAAGTATCAATCAGTATTAAATCGTCAAAGGTCCGTAGGAAATGTGTTACTATATATATGAGGAAATCAGATGCATAAATTACTGTAGGAGTAGATGAATAGCAAATATATTCCTGGATTTCTTTTAAAGAAGGAACTATTTAGGGCCAGAGATTTAGCTCAGTGGTTCCAGCGCCTGCCTCACAAGCACAAGGTCCTGGGTTCGATCCCAGTAACCCCATGCAATGCTGGGCATGGTGACTCACACCCACCAGCTATCAATACCACATACCACAGTACCGGGCCTGGTGGCTCATGCCTGTTACCCCAGCACTCGGGAGGCAGAGACAGGCGGATTGCTGAGTTCGAGGTTTGCCTGGGCAACATAGTGAGCTCAGGGCCAGCCTGAACTACAAAGCGAGACCCTGTCTCAAAAAAAAAGGAGTTATTTAATTTTTACAACCTCAGAAGAGTGAAATATTAATTTGATTATGGCCAAATAAGTATTTAACTATCAAGAATTAATAGACTGTTATGCTTACTTGAACTTTCTGAAGCTATGTAAAAACATTACAGAAAGGTTACACCATGGAGGGGGAGCAGCCCTTCCCTCCTCACTGGTCAACAGCAGTATTAGTATTTTCTCATGAGCGCCTCCTGGGTCTGATATGATGAGTTACATCTGACCTATTAGTGTTTTGCCTAATAGCTTGTTGGGATCTTAACCATATTTACTAATGGCTACATGGTGTTTCATCAAGTGGATGTGGAACTTAATGTAGAAATGAGCTTCATTAAGTACAAGGCTCTTTTCTTTGGATTATATCCTTGGGCTCTGGCTTTAGAAAGTGAAAATATATGACTATTTTATGGGTTTTGATATATATTGTCAGATTTTTTGGGGGGGGGACAGGGTCTCGCTTTGTAGTCAGGCTGGCTCTGAGCTCACTATGTAGAGCCCAGGCAAGCCTGAAACTCAGCAGTCCTCCTGCCTCTCCCTCCCGAGTGCTGGGATTACAGGTGTGAGCCACCACGCCCGGCTCTTGTCAGATTTTTTAACAGTCTTGTAACAGTTTATGCTGCCATTTACAGTGATGCAGCTAATGATACTGGTACTTTGCCTTGTATGTTGATGTGTATGTCAAAAATGTGACTGGCCAAAACTGACTTCACTATTTTTTTTACTATATACTTATGTATTTTATTTTAGTTTTATTTTTTATTGGTGCATTATATAAACACATCACAATTACACTCCATATGAGAATTTGTACCAGTATATGACACAACTTAATTCTCGATTTCCCCTCCCCTACCCACCTTAGCTCCCCCCCACTCCTCTATACACAAGCATTGTTTCCTGTTTTTTTACATCAATCTTTTTCTTTTTTCATTTTTTACCCCTAAGCCCCATTACCCTTTGAATATTTACTATTTCATAATATAACTTCACTATTGGTAACTTAAAAGGCTGAATACTTTTTCTACTACAAATTGTTCATTTTGTCCCACTGAGAAGATACTGTTGAAATCTTAATTTTTGTTTACCATTTCTTCCGTGGACGACTTTTTTACCACTTGTGGCAGCTGTTTTTACATAATCTGCATTTCCCTTTTTATTGTATTTTTAAACATCCAAGAGTATTGCTTATGTTACATAAAACCTGTTTGCTCTTTAATAATTTCTTCAGTAGCATATAAGACCTTTGAATTGGTGACTTTAAATTTTTAATTTTGTTCTCAATTTATCCTTATTTTTTGAATTCTGTAATTCACATGGTATGCTCTAAGGTAGCTTTGTAAATGAGTAGTTTTCACAGTAGCACTTCAAAATTCTCCATTTCCTCATTTATTTCTGCTATATCCTTTTTTTATATTAGTTCAGCATATGGTGGAACCATTTTGTGGATATTGCATTTCAGGATCTCATCTCTGTTCTTCATACTGTTTGAATTGTTTTATGAGCGTTCGAATATCGGATATGGCTAGATTCCCTTTTAAAATATAATATTTTTAATATTTAATCAAGCTGTGATATCAGAATTTCTAGAAAAATCCACTAGGCAGGTTTGCCTCATTTTTACTACTTCATTATCTTTGAAAGTTTAGAATAATGTCACTCCATCAGACTTTGATATTTAATAATTTCTTATGTTAATGTTTATAGTGCATGTAATTTCAAATCACACTCATTTTATTGATGCCTCAAATTCTGTTAGCATATATTTGCATCCAGGAGTCATGTGTTTTTGCATCTTTTCAGTATCTGTTTCGTGTCCTCTGTATCTCAATTATTTTTTTAGTTTGTTTGCAGTGCGCTATAATTATGTTTGTTTTAGGGAATTGGTACATTATATGTTGTATTTGATAACTTTTTTTTTTTTTTGAGACAGGGTCTCGCTTTGTAGTTCAGGCTGGCCCTGAGCTCACTGTGTAGCCCAGGCAAGCCTCGAACTCAGCAATCCTCCTGCCTCTGCCTCCCGAGTGCTGGGATGACAGGCATGAGCCACCATGCCTGGCTGTATTTTGATAACTTTTAATCCCTTTACCTCTCTCTTCCCTTGATTCCCTTCCCAGTCTCCAAAAAGTCTGCCTGTTTCCTACATCTCTTTATTAATATTTTGAGTTTCTCATATAAGAGAAACCATGCAATAGTTAACTTTCTGGACCTTTTTCATATAGCATTATTATCTCAAGATCTATCCATTTTCCTGCAGTGGTCTCTTTACAGCTTTTAGCCACCAGGTTTTATCTTCTAGGGGTAGCCACAAATGTAATGTTACGGTAATGAATGTCTAATTAAAGATAGGTTGAAAACTTCTTCACGTTGTCTGTCCAGATGGAGAGGATGAGAGTGAGCCCCCCCCCCCATCAGATCTGGAGTTCAGGACAAAGCACCGATCTGGTCTCAGCGCCTTTAACCCCAGGCTGTGTAGGCGCCACCAGGCCCCAGCAAGGCAAGGATGCTAGATCTGCAGAATGGGCCGGAGCAGGTCTTTCCCTGGTAGTGCTGTTGATGATCCTGCAGCTTGGTGGCTGCTGGAACTTTGCAGATAGTTTTCTGGATGCTTCAGAGCTGAGGTGCCGTGTCCCCCACCTCATTGTCTCCATTGTTTACATGTTTGCACCAAGTGAAAATGCGAGCGAAGTGGACGCACAGCTGTCGTTCACCGGCAGCAGCAGTTCTCAGAATCTGGGGCTCCGCTGGCAGCATCGGCAGCACCTGGAACTGGGTAAGAAATGCAAGTTCTCTGGCCCAGGAGGGGAACATCAGCGCTGGCTTCCCCAGGCCTCGTGGTGATGGTGCCATCAGCTGCGGAGAACTTGACTGATGTCTGCATCCTCTGACAGGGCCGTTCGGTAGCTGCTTTGACTCATGATGCCCATGACGAGTTTACACTTCCTCAAGTCCTTCATGAAGTATGAACGTGTATTTTCTGAGTTTGAAACCATGGTGATATGTATCTCTTCCACAAATAACTTTTTGTTTTGGTGTGTGTGTGTGTGTGTGTGTGTCTGTGTACGTGTGGGGTGCATGTGTCTGTGTGTATGTGGTGTGTGCATGTGTATGGTGTGTGCGTGTGTGTGTGTGTGTGTGTGTGTGTGTGTGCTGAAGGATCAAACTTCCGGCCTCGCTCATAGTTGGAAAGTCCCCTGTCACTGAGCTGAACCGCATCCCATAAATTCTTAATGATTCACTTAATACTGTAGAAAAAATTCAAGAACATGTCAGATGTGGCTTAGATATGCTAGGAAACTGAACTGTCGTCTAAAGTATGTAATATAAAGCCTCTAGCCTGAGTTTGTTTAGTCTAATCAAAGTATTCATGTGTGTGTACATAGATATGTGTGTGTGTTTATATGTGTGTATGCATGTGTGTCAGTGAATGTGATAGCCTGACATATTCTTTTTAGCAGGTTTGGGGATTGAACCCAGGGACACTTTACCTACCATTGAGCTATGTCCTCAGCCTATCTTTATTTTGAGACAGGGTCTCACCAATCCTCTTGTGAGCCTCCTGCCCCTGTCTCCTGAGTAGCTACAGAGTAGTGTCGCTGTGCCTGACTATAATACACTCTTGATATCATTTTTATATTGATATATCTAGATAGGATTTTTATATATTGCTTCAAAAAGTTGTTGGTCAATATAACATAGAAGAGTATTTTTGGCTGGATTTGAATCACTTACTTACTTAAAATGACTCACTTTTAGCCACATGTGGTGGCTCATGCCTGTAATCCCAGCACTCAGGAGGCTGAGGCGAGAGGATCACTGTGAGCGAGACTGTCTCAAAAAAACTTAAATAAGTGACTCAGATTTTTGTTGATCCCCTGTAGGAAAGTACAGAAGTTTTGATGCCACGTGTCCTCATTGCAAGCCACCAACCCTGGCTGTTAATTTCCCAGTGTAAGCCTGGGGGTTTTTGACAGATTAATAACTCATAAAGCTTCTACTGCAGATTGAGTGCACTTCTCACTCACGCACTAGTCCGAAGCTCTGTAGTCCGCGTTGTGCAGTACTAAGGACTGAACACAGAGCCTGGCGGCACTAGGCACTGTGCTACAGCGCCAGTCCCTAGTTAGTTTAAGCAGAAAATGCAGTCAGGTAGACAAGTGCAAGAATACCTTTGATGTTTTTGTTAGTAGGTAAATCTGATTTTCTTGAAATGTCATACTAATTCAGAAGATAGTCTGATAGTTTCGCTAAAAATAGACATGAGTTGAGATTCCCGTTCCTTGCCTCAGTCAAAAGAAGTAAAATAGAATCTGGGCATTTAAGAACTGGAGGCGAAGGATAGCTGCCCACCGGTGGTGGGAAATCACGGCCTCTGGGTTTCGTCTGCTGGGCAGCGGGTGAGGGCACCTGAGCTGCCTGACTTAACCCTGAAGGGTGAGCCACACTGGGCACGCCGCGCTCCTGTCTGGTAAACCTTGTCCTACTCATTGTTTCTGCCCTGTGGATTTTTCTGTATTCAAGGGAGCAGTCATTTCCTGAGAGTAACTGATAGAAATGTAAAAGGAGTTCCGGAAGCTTAGATACCAGAGTAGGGTTTCCTGTGTCCTGGCCTTAGGAAGCAGCACTTCCACAGGACTTTGAGTGCTGCTGAAAACCACCAGACTTGCTGGAGAACTCAGGGGCACCATGCCTGCTTTGAGATGTAAAAGCCATTTATTCTGACTGCAACAACTTGCCATTACTCTCAACTACTATATTTTAGGTAAGAATCATCCTTTATTAGTTGCAAGTAAAAGAAATAACTGGTGCTTATTAGATGTGTTTAAGATGAGAGAGAGAGAGCATATATTGTATGTGTGCATGTTTGCAAGGAAGATAGAGTTCTCTAAAACACTAGAGTTTCCTTTTAATGATGTATGAATTTGGACTGGGAATGAAGCTCAGTGATAGGAAACTTGGTCTACCAGGTACCATGCCCCAGCACCTGCCAGAGGTATTAACTTTAGCATGAACAAATTTTCCCCCTAAATTCCAATCATGAAGAATAAGGATTCTGTACTACTACAGAAAACTCAGAAATAGTATGCCGTGGCCTGGGAATTTAGCTCAGTGGTACTGCACACACCTTGCAAGCAAAGGGCCTGAGTTTAATCCTTGGTACCACCAAAAATAAATAATAGCAATATGTGGTATAAAATATGTCTGCTGTGGAATCTGTTTTTTGTTTGTTTGGTTCTGGGGATGAAACTTAAGGGTTCTAACACAGATGCATTGCAGCCTCAGAAACTAATTATTGTTGAACTTTAAAAACTTTTAAAATCCATAGAAACACAGGTTGCAGAATACATGTATAAAAATGTCCTAACGATGGGGAAATGTTATTTGAAGGTCTCTTATAACACAGTGTGTATTCATTTGGTAAGTTAGGGGTAGGAAGATTGGGGAAACTTCAAAAATGGTTGAGTATGCATTATTTTGAATCTAAGGAAAAGGAATATGTAACATTTAAGTGGTAAAACTGCAGAAAAGATGCTTTTAAAACTAGAAAATCATTTCTATTTTGTCATCTACACTCTTCTACTTCTGAATAAAGTTTCTCTAGAATTAAATGTAGTTTAGCTGAGACATGTTTCAAACAGATATCCATCTTCTGGGGAAGGCAGAAAGGAAGCACATTCATGATGTGACAGGGGGTCTTGCCAGATGCTGGCGGGGACACAAAATCTGCATCACCCATACGTGACAGACGTGTGACATGTACTAGGTTCTCTGGAAGATTGTTTGGCAGTTTCAGAACTGAAAATGTAAACTTCCATATGACTCAATAGGTCTCTTTTGGGCAGGAAAGTTACTTATTTTCACGCAGGAACTTGTATAAATATTCATAGCAGTTTTATTCATAAATATCCAAAGCTGGACTCCATCCATATGTCCTTCAGCGGGTAATGGCTAAGCAAACTGTAGTTCATCCATACCATGAAATTCTGCTGAGCAATAAAAAGGAACAGGTTTTCAGTATGTACAGCATCTTGGATGAGCCCCAAGGCGATGATGTGAGTGGGAAAGCCAGTCTCCAGAGGATGGATACGGCATGCCTCTGTTGATGTCACACTCACAAAATATAATTATGGATCTGGAGCACAGATGAGTATGCAGGGACGTACGATTGAGCTCTGTGACTGGTGTTCATGTTGGTTTCTTGGTTTTGCTGTCGTGCCAAGTGTATAAGATCTTAGCATCGAGGGAGGCTCCAGATGTACATGTTTATTTGTTTTTAGTGTGGGGAATATGGGCTGTACCACAAAGCTACATCCCCAGCCCAGGATGTGCAGTTTTTAAAGAACATGCTCTGAGCCTATAATTAATCCAAAATAAAAGTTGCAGTATTGCAGTTTAGTCTGGTCCAACCTAATAGAAAAAACTAAATCCTGATGGGTGTACAGCACAGTGCTAGTTGTGGTCATCTCTTTATGCTGATTTCAAAGGGATTTTCATTGTACTATTTGTGCTTTTTTATGCTTTAATTTTTTCCACAGTGTACATGCATTATTCATATATCAAAAAACTGTTAAATACATAATGCAAATCACCTGAAGCATGAAAAAACAGGTCTCACATTTTAAATTGTTATACTAACAGAATTTAGTGTGGTGTTTTTAGTGGTCGTGTGATTTGACATTTTATTAGTAGTTGTTTCTCTTCATAACACTTTGGAATATTTGTTCAGAAATTTATTTGTTCAGAATTTCACAATTCTTTGATCATGTCACATGTATTTGGATTTTGTAAAATTAATATTCCTTAACTTACAACATCAGATTCTATTTAAATTATAGATTTTAAATTTGTTCTGAATCTTAACTTTCTCATGAAGGAAAAAAATGGTTTTTTTCCTTGTTTTAATCTTTAACATAGAGATTATCGTAACTTTTCTCAACTCATTGAGTTGAATGTCGCTTCATAATTTAGATTGAGGATGATTTCATTAACTCTTTGCACAGAGCCTGGCTTTCTTCTTCCCACCCATCCCTTCCCTGCCAGCCTTGCGGGGGTGGGTACAGTCCCTGTCCCTGGTCTCTGGCATTGTGCATCAGCTCTGTCAAAAGGCTTAGTCAGGGCCGGAGGGTTAGCTCAGTGGTTCCGGCGCCTGCCTCGCAAGCGTAAGGACCTGAGTTCGATCCCCGGTTACCACATATAATGCTGGGCGTGGTGGCTCATGCCTGTAATCCCAGCACTCGGGAGGCAGAGATGGGAGGATTGCTGAGTTCGCGGCGGCTTGCCTGGGCACCATAGTGAGCTCAGGGCCAGGCTGAACTACAAAGCAAGACCCTGTCTCCAAAAAGCAAAAAAAAAAAAAGGCTTAGTCACAGAACAGGTTGAGGTTTTTCTTTAAGTGAGCATGGCGGATTTTATTTTTGTAAATTCCATGTATCTTGTGCCACCCTTATACCCTATCAAAGCATTCATTAGAGAATTGATGGTACCATCTGTACTGGTAATGGAATTTTTGTTGTTTCAAATAACCATGTGAAATTGATAATAGTAGCTAAAGTGCAAGTTGCAGTCAGATAAAACTTGAGTAATGATCTGGAGTTAAAGTTGAAGACATAGTCCTGGGTTGATAGCGGAATTAAATGATTGCTACGTTTTCCTAGTAGAAAAACTACTGTATCTTTCTTCTGTTTTTGTTTTTGTTTTGTTTTGTTTTAATCTTAAGGCCATTCATTTAAGCTTTTAAATCTTTGTTCTTGTTCACCTTTCCCCAGTATAATAAATAACATCTTAATGTGTGAACAAGAGATTGTTTTTCCTTGTAGGAAAGGTCCTATAATTTAGATTTTTCACTAACTCTAAGAATCAGAAGTTACTAAACCTTTAAATTGGGCCGGGGATTTAACTCAGTGGTACAATGCCGGCCTGGCAAGCCTGAGGTCCTGAGTTCAAACCCCAGTACCAAAAATTAAAAAATTTGATATTTTCCCTTCAGATGTCCTCCTGTCTCCTTATGACCCCTAGACTTGGCTGTTCCTTGGCATAGGCCCGGAGGATAATTTGAGGACACAGAGAGTCATTAGAGCACATAGCTGAGGGCGACTCTCGGCTCCTGAGCAGCGACTGCTTTTCCATGCCCGTCGCATGCTTTCCCCTGCTGCCCGGGTGTGCAGCCGGGAGGGGGAACAGGACTCGGTTCTCGGGGAGCCTGGCTGAGCAGTCAGCTCTGAGGTGCACAAGGGGAGCTCTGATTTCAGGTAACTAGGGAGCAGCATGTTTTACAACTTCAAACCGAGATATTTTGTTCATTTTTTGAACGTCATTTTAAATTTCTTAATCCAAATCATCCCCACCCTTGGAGGATTAAGGCATGATTGATCCCAGTGTAGGAAAAAATTAAGATAAAAATCTGTAGGACCAATAATTCAGAAACATGAGATAATCAAACTTTTAGAAACAGCAATGTTGAAATATTTCCAGGTTATATGTAGAAAATAATTCAGCTAAAATAAGATAATCTTTAATTAAAACTCTTTTGATGCTTTCTACATTGATCTTTGGTTTGGAGCTGCTTCTTCTGGAATTATTTTTTTTAAGCAGATGAATTGAACTTTGAAGTGTTTGAAGCATACTTAATACGGTTTAGGGTTGATTTACTCTAATGCTCTCGGCAGGCATGAAGGATTTGAACAGAGATGTTGACAGCTGAAATGAAACAGATGAAAAGGCATCCTCTTCGGTTTAGTTTTTCCTTAAGAATACTGTTTAAACTCCTTGCCGACAGCAGGGTGATTTTTATTTATTTACTTATTTTTTGGTCCTTTTGGTGGTATCGCGGATCAAACTCGGGACATTGAGCTTGCCAGGAAGGCACAGTGCCACTGAGCCACATCCCCAGCCCAGCAGGGTGATTTTCATTGTCTTTCTCGGTCTGGGTCTTGGAAAGTTTTCTGGTTTGTTTGTTTTGGTTTTTTGGGTTTTTTTTTTTTGGAGACAGGGTCTCGCTTTGTAGTTCAGGCTGACCCTGAGCTCACTATGGAGCCCAGGGAAGCCTCGAACTCAGCAATCCTCCTGTCTCTGCCTCCCAAGAGCTGGGATGACAGGCGTGAGCCACCTTACCTGGTTTGGAAAGTTTTATATTGCTGTCTTCTGGGGAAGTCTTTTGGATAAGTAATGCTTATATAAATGCTACTTGTCAGCTGCTGGTCAGTGCTGTGTCCCTGGTGTTTCATGCACGTTGCCTCCCTCAATCCTGCTAACACCCTTAAGAAATCTCACTTGTGCAGAGGAAGAAGTTGCGAGTCAGTTGTAGGAGTAAGAATCCTGCCATGGGGCTTTCCAAAAGAGAGCACGGATTCTCTGCATCTGGTGGCGTAGAGAGGGGAAAGTAGCATGCAGGCCCACAGAGGGTAAGCTGATACAGGCAAGGCCACCAAGCTCTTAAGGTGTTCAGTGTTCAGAATGTGTCTGAAAGTAGCCACCCAAAATATGGAAGACACAGGCTCAGTGACTTCTGTCACCCATTGGTTGAGTACCACCTCCCTCAGAATTTCAGAGCTGTGCTGGTTTGGAGAGCCCTGGGATTCAGAGGATACTCTGACCAGGAATAGCCTGAAGGGCACTGTGGGCTTCTGGACAGGCTTTCAAGAAGACTTTGGTCACCTTCCATAGCCTTCCTGGACAGCAGAGGTACCTAAAGGTCCAGAGCATCTGCTGAAGGTACCTGATTTGGGACTCACCTCTGAATCTATGCCCTTTCTATTGTGCCAGACAGCTTCCTGAAAGCACAGGTATGAGATGGAGGGTGATGTGAAGTGTAAAGAACACAGAGTCCTAACAGTGTGCAAATACATAGAAATACACATGCAATTGGGAAGTTTTCTTTCCTGTTTATGTTGCTTTGGTTAACATTAATTTGTATCCCTTACATGTACATAGATTAGCGGACAAGAAGAAAGCCCAGAATGTACTAAGTACGAGATAGTATGTCTAATTTAAGATGAACTCCTTCACTGAGTTGTATGGCTGTCATGAGATCACGTTGTGCTGGGAGGTGTGGTGATGGGAATTAAAGGGCACAGGAGGCAAAGGAAGATCTTGTGGGCTACTTGGGCAGTCATGGTAAGATCTTTCTTATTAATAATCACTTGGTAATATCTCAAAGATGTTCTCATTCCCCAGAGGGGAAGCAGTGAGAATGGGCCTTGGGTAAATTGTGCTTGGGACACTGTTCACCCCAGGAATTGGCTAAAGATCTGGGTTGATAACAGCCTATCCTCCTGTTAGGCCCCAGCTGAGTACAGGGCCTACCAGAATAGGTACCACATTTACTTAAGAGAAGTGTAAAGTAAATTTTGTCATAAAGGTGCAGTTTTTAATACCCATGTATATTATTTAGAATATTTCTGTTGATGAACTATTTTAATTTTATGAGTTCCCTACTAAATTATACAGCATGCACTTCACAAGAAAGTAAGATCAATAAAATAGTACATAATGAGTGCTTAAAATAGACATCAGCATTTTCACATCAGTTGTATACTTGTTTACAAAACCTGAAAGATAATGTCAGAAAGAAAAAAACCTATGTGAACTACAATGTAAATACCAATAGAACTCTGCAACAAAAATAATTTTTGCTTTACCTGTCACAACCAAGGCAGTCTTCACACATAGAAACTTCATTCTCCATACATAGTATTGCTCACACTGATAGCACATATGTTTTGTTTTCCTGCCTTTTCTTTCTTTTTTTTTTTTTTTTTTTTTTTTTTTGCTTTTTGGAGACAGGGCCTTGCTTTGTAGTTCAGGCTGGCCCTGAGCTCACTATGGTGCCCAGGCAAGCCGCCGCGAACTCAGCAATCTTCCTGTCTCTACCTCCCGAGTGCTGGGATTACAGGCGTGAGCCACCACGTCAGGCATTGTGGTATGCGGTGTTGACTGTTGGTGGGCGTGTGTCCACGCCCAGCATTCTATGTGGTTACCGGGGATCGAACTCAGGTCCTTGAGCTTGCAAGACAGGCGCCGGAACCACTGAGCTAACCCTCCGGCCCTTCCTGCCTTTTCTTATAGGGCATGATTGACATCCTTTTAGTTTCCTGTTGTCGTAGGAAGCCTTTATGATGTTATGCCTGCCTGTTCACCTGTGGGCTCAAAATTGTGTGTTCCAGAATTTTTTTTTTTTTTTTTGCTAGCTCCTTGAAAGAAACATTTTGTTTTTCCTGTGCTATAAGTGAACTCATAGGAGATCCAGTCCCAGTCCTCTAAGAAAATTTCTTGGTGGTATTTTGCAGTTGTTTTCTTTGTAAACTATCAAACTATGTCACACATATTTAAGATCGGGTAAAATACAACTATTGGCCAATGTGTTGTTTAGAGTGACATCATAGTTACTGCATAACTCATCAACAATATCTACTCTGCCTTTGTTCTATTGTAGTAAGTCCATCTCACACGTTTTGTCAGGGTTTCTCTGTCAGTACTTCTATTGTGGTGAAATGTTGACAACAGCAATATCAATTTGTTTTTCTTTGCCACATGAGGTCAATGTAAATCTTTCTGAAATCCAAAGATTGTACTATACAATTCTGTTTTTGAAATTACAACATTTCATTTAGAATTTTTGCTTTGTTCCTATATAAGGTCCTGTGCTGGCTCACTTGTGCTCTGTTAGCAAATTTAATTAACATCAATGGGAAACTGGTAAACCAGTTGTCAAATGTCACATTCCAATTATTTTGGGAAATAGCAACAACTTTTTTCACAATATCATTTGCTTTACTACTGTATAAATAAGGATATGGTGGCAGAGTTGCAGGATAAAGTCCAAATTGAAAGCATTTCTATTTTGACACCTAGTGAGGTATCATAATAGAACTTTAACTCACATGACCAATGTCAAAGTCATTATCATCTTTATAATCCATGCATGAATAATATGATGATTTACTTCTGACACTCTCCAGAATTTGCAAATCTATTTTTTTCATGTGCCATTGTATTGAATTGGGCTACTCTTTCAGGAAAAAAAAAAAAAAAAACTTTTTAAAAACACATCCTAGAGGGCCAAGGATTTAGCTCAGTTGTTCTGGTGCCTGCCTTGCAAGCACAAGGCCCCAAATTCAATCTCTGGTGCTGAAAAATAACCAGTGAAAAATCCTGAATGCACAGAAATTTAACAATTAGCATTTCATAGGTAAAACTTAATTACTGCTTTGGAGCTTCAGTGTACAACTTGCTGTTCATCTGCCAAGTGGGCGAATGCACAGATGGGTTCTTTACCCAGGTCCGGCAACTGTGAGTCCCACTCACATTCTGTTATAATAAAATATGTGTTTTCTTAACAGAGGAGTGGTGTGGGTATATTTTACCCCATACAATGCTCAGATAAACATATGTATAACTTGCTAGCACATTATATAGATAAAAATCCTAGTTTGACACTTTTGCATATATGCATACACCTTGCCAGTCATTGTACCAAGTGGGTAAAAACAAAGATTGCTGCTTGTGCTTCCTATATCCCCCATGCACAGTTACTGAGGCACACAGCCAAGTACTATTATGCTAAAGCATAAATTTTTAGTAGGAAGGTATGTGATGGGTTCTTATAACCCAAAGTTATGTCCTGAAGGGAAGAAGGTCTGGTTACCCTTGTTAGATTCTTCATTCAACCAGATTTGAGTAGTAGTTGGGATTTGTACAGCTTCTTAGGAGTCAGTCCATTTGCTGAGGACCAGATCGCCACAGAATTGGCAGTTTAAAGCCAGGTAAACAGATCAGTCTCAGGCTGAGTTAGAAGCCCAGGGCTGTCTTTCTGGAGCCATTGGAGCCCAGTCTGCTCACAGGCTCAAGTGGGACTTTGCTAGGTTCTATTCCCTTGTGGTTGTGGTGCTGATACTTGCCTGCTTGGGATGTTCAGCTTCCACGTTACCTGCCACACAGTCCCCTCCATGGTGACAGAAAATATATCTGTGTCAGATCCCTCTTGCACTTCTTGTGTTTGCCACGTGTGGGCAGGCTCACTCAACTGTCTGCCCCTTGTCAATTCAGCTCTGCCGTCGAGCATTACAGGGGCATGGGATTCTCTGTCCCTGTCACTGTCCTGGGGGTTGTGCACGGCAGGCCCCCCGGAAGCAGAGGATCCTGCCCACATTCACTGAGAACTTCAGAGGACTTAAGGCCTAAAAGTAAATCTAGAAGTCACTCTTGGCCCATCCAGGGTGAGTAAGTGTCCATCTTTTCTCATACATATCAGGAGGACCTGTCCCTGGGGCTCTCGCTTGAGTAGTCTGATGAAGGGTGATTATTGAGTCGCTCTTGCCTGGTGTTACTAGGGAGGTCACTGCTCTTCTAGAATTCTTTCGTCTTATTTCGTAGAAGTTTCATATCAATTCTGGGTTAATATTTCCTCTCTAAAATTTTCAGATGACAAAAGTTAATTGACATATTAGCCAGGTTACATTGTTGATAAACAGCAAATCAAAATTTTCTCAATTTCTTACCGCTTTCTAACACTCTACAATGGCTACATATTTAACTTTTTTTCTTATTTTTCATTGTAAAATACACATAGCATAGAAATTTACTGTCTTACCCATTGTTAAACGCACAGTGGTGTTAAATACATTCATAAGCCCTCATCAGCATTTATATCTAGAACTCTCTTAGTTCTGTGAAATTGAAACTCTGTACCTATTAAACAACTCCTGTCTCCCGGCCCTGTTCCACCCACTTGGAACCACCGCTCTTTCTGTCTCCATAAATGCAGCTACTCCTAACTACCTCATGTAAGTGGAATCTTGTAGTGTCTGTCTGTCTGTCTGTCTCTTTCTCTTTCCTTCTTTCTCTTTTTCTCCCTTTCTCCCTTCCCCTCCCCTTCCTTTCCTTCTCTCTTTCTTTATCTCTTCTTTCTTTCATCTCCCTTTGTAGTCTAGGTTGGCCTGAACTCACTGTGCAGCTCAGGCTGGCCTCACACTTGCAGCACTCCTCCTGCCTCTGCCTAGTGAGTGCTGGGATTACGGGCGTGAGCCACCAAGCCTGGCCCTAGTCCTTGCCGTTTTGTGATTGGCACATTTCGTTGGTGTATCTCTTGAAGGCTCACCCTTGTGCTTATGAGTTACTTTTCTTTTTAAGGCTGAACACTACTCCATTATTTCATACTCAGATTTTATCAAGAACTTACAACATGCCTGGCACTGAACTGTGGCCACTTTTGCAGGAACTCCCAAGTCCTACCTTCAGTCTAATTTATAAATCAGCTACAAGTATGAACACAGTGATGTAGAAACATCAGGGTGGAAAAAAAAATTCCACTTGAGTTAGCCCAAGAGTCACCTGCGAAATTGGTCCAGAAGATGAGCAGCTGCTTGTCATTGAAGAATGGGCGACATGGGTGGGAGGGGGAATAGCACGCAGAGCGATGGAGTGACGTGCGGGGCCGGTGGCACTGTCCCTGCGGTTGGGCACCAGCCCAAAGCACTCCATGCCCTGCGGTGTATCACATGGAGGCGCCTGTGCAAACCCTGACGCCAGTGTTGTTTCTCCCCAGCTGAGCTGGATGCGGAGCATGAGCAGAAGGTCCTGGAAATGGAGCATGCCCAGCAGATGAAGCTGAAGGAACGGCAGAAGTTTTTTGAGGAGGCCTTCCAGCAGGACATGGAGCAGTACCTGTCCACGGGCTACCTTCAGATCTCGGAGAGGCGAGGTAAAGGGGACACCGCAGAGCCAAGTCCCTGGGGCTTCCCTTCTGTTAGTGTACCCCAAGTCACAGTGTACACACAGGACCAGTCTGCCTTACCTTCCTTCTGCCTCTTTCTGTAGTTCTAGGCTCTAGTTGAAGATTTAAAAAGAAAAGAAAAGAAAACTTTTAAAATTACGAATGATGAGCCAGCTGTGGTAGTGCACACTTATCCTAGCACTCAGGAGTCTGAGGCAGGAGGAGGATCGCTGTGAGCTCAAGGCCAGTCTGAACCACACAGTGAGATGAGACCTTGTCTCAAAAAAACCGAAAATGTAAATAAAATAAAATAACAAATTATGCTTACACAAATTTGGAAAGGCATTTTTTTAAATTTCATTTTATTTACTCAGTTATTTCTTTGGTGTCAGGGATAGAACCCAGGGCCTCACATATGCTAGATAAGTGCTGTACCACTATACACACCCAGCTAGAAAAAACATTTTTAGGTGAAAAAGACATTATTTATAATTCCAAAGCATGATAAAATACCTGTTACTGTTTTAGTGTGGTTCTTTCCTGTGTTTTTTCATGAGTGTATGTATGTAATTGGTAACAAACTATATACCTACATAGTTTTATATCTGTCTTTTCTGAATATAGTATAAGGTTCTTTGTACCATTATTAAAA
Source organism: Thryonomys swinderianus (assembly GCA_004025085.1). Taxonomy (NCBI): domain Eukaryota; kingdom Metazoa; phylum Chordata; class Mammalia; order Rodentia; family Thryonomyidae; genus Thryonomys; species Thryonomys swinderianus. The sequence continues at coordinate 923 of PVIC010020241.1, read as the reverse complement.
ATTCTTGAGGTGGGCCAGAGATTTAGCTCAGTGGTTCTGGTGCCTGCCTCACAAGCGCAAGGTCCTGAATTCAATCCCGGTAACTACATACAATGTTGGGCGTGGAGACTCACGCCCACCAGCAATCAATACCACATCCCACAGTGCCGGGCGTGGTGGTTCAGGCCTGTAATCCCAGCACTCGGGAGGCAGAGACAGGAGGATTGCTGAGTTCCAGGCTTGCCTGGGTTACATAGTGAGCTGAGAGCCAGCCTGAACTACAAAGCGAGACCCTGTCTCAAAAAAAAAAAAAAATTCTTGAGGGGCTGGAGAGGTCACTTAGTAGCAGAGCCCATGCACAGCATGCATGAGACCCAGGTTCGATACTGGGGGTTAAAGAAGGAATTCACTGACAGGGTATGTTTTACAGGGTTTATCTTCCCCTCAGGAGCCAGCCTATCCTAAGAACGCAGCTTTCCTTCGTAGCCGCCCCTCACTGCTTTCCTTAGTAGCCGCCCCCCGCAGTGAGGTTCTAGAACCTTCTACATGGATACCAAATTGTGCCTGCACAAGCCCTTTAAAGAAAATGGTGTTGTCAGGCCAGGGATTTAGCTCAGTGGTTCCGGTGTCTGCCTGGCAAGTGCAAGGTTGGGAGTTTGATCTCCAGTAACCATACACTACAATGCCAGTCATGGTGGCTCATGCCTATAATCCCAGCACTCAGAAGGCAGAGGCAGGAAGATTGCCTAGAGTTTAAGGCTTGCCTGGGCAGCATAGTGAGTTCAGGGCCCAGCCTGAACTACAAAGCAAGACTGTCTCAAAAAGAAAAAAATGAGGGCCGGAGGGTTAGCTCAGTGGTTCCGGCGCCTGCCTCACAAGCGTAAGGACCTGAGTTCAATCCCCGGTTACCACATATAATGCTGGGCGTGGTGGCTCACGCCTGT